>CAJHQQ010000579.1:0-169923 GCA_905132885.1 Moricandia moricandioides
TCTTCGGAAACTTAACATTTATCTTCGTGAGTTAGGGTCTTTCGTATGAAGGGCGTGACTCTAGGTGTTTAGTTAACCGTTATCGTCTCATACGATCGACCCGATCCTTTCTCGAGAAAACAAGTTCTTTCAGTAAGGTTCCAATGTCAATCCCGATCGAAACGAAACAAAGACAACTTCGATCAAGTATCGAAAGGAGGAGTTTAACAAGGACGATGTGAAACTAGATTGATTTGATCCGACTTGCCGAAGGAACATGTCAGATTGCTCGTGTTGTCGAACTCGCCCGATTGACGAGTTGGCCTTGTCCAAATCGCCATACAGGCAAGTTGGTCGATCCGTGCTGACTAACTCGCCCGTATGGCAAGTTACCCTTGTCCAACACTCCACACGGGTGAGTTGGTCGGTCCGTGCTTACCAACTCGCCCGTATGGCGAATTTGCCATGTCCAACTCGCCTTACGGGCGAGTTGGCCTTGTCCAAGTCGCCATAGGGGCGAGTTGGTCGATCCATGCTGACAAACTAGCCCGTATGGCGAGTTGGCCTTGTTCAACTCGCCATACGGGGGAGTTGGTCTGTTCGGGTTTCTTTCTTTCGAGTTTTGGCCCGGAGACTTGCCTAAGGTTATTTTAAGGCTGCATTCGTATAAAAAAACAATTTTTAGATGCTGATTTCGAGAATACTGTTTTTAACCCCAACAACAGGACATGAATTTTCATTTAGGAAAGCATATTTAAGTCCGGCTGGAAGAGGTTTGAGCTCGATTTTGGGTGCTTTTTCTTTGCTCCAGTCGTCGGTCACAGTACGCTGTCGATCGATGGTGATATTGAGATATCGATCGACAATACTTGATGGATCAAATTCGTCAAGATTGACATTAAAGATTTCTTCTGTGACGTCCATTAACGTCGCATACTTTTCAGTTCAATCTTCTAACACGGAAATGTCGCCGTAAGGAGATGTACTTTCTTTCTCCAGAGGTTCGCTCGAGCATGTGTTTGTGAATGAGTTTTCTGCTAGGTTGGAAAGGTAATCAATATAGTAGTTTGACCTTCGATCAAAGGTTTTTTTATTATCCTTACCATGTCAAAGACCATCGCGATCTTCCCTATGTTGAGGCATATACGTCCTTCTATGACATCAATGATTGCCCCGGCAGTGGCCATGAAAGGTCCACCTAAGATATTCGGATTTTGAGGTTCACGCTTGTGGGATCCAAAATTTGCACTGTCGATTTCCGTTGAATTAGGAACACAGGGTAAGCCCTAGTTTCCCAAAGGTCCCGGATATCTGCTAAATCACACGCCAATCAATCAGAATACGAAGTAAATACGGAAAACAAAGTAAGAATCGGAAAGAGAGCAAATAGATGTCTTATTCCAAATTTGCGTATAAGCGTTTACAACAGGATAGGAGACTAGGCTATGAGAGCCGTCGTTGATATCCCTAGTTCTTATAACGTTAGACTGAAAAACCCTTGTTGAGTCGCAGCTCGAATAACAAAAACGGAAAGTTGCCTAATTGCTCTAAGTGCTAAGCTATGTTTGCTCTGAGTGGAGATTGTTGTCTGTTCTCTCTCCATCATCAACCTTGAAGTCCTTATATACTCCTCTAGAGGCAGTTTGCTCTTTCCCCTGCTGCCCTTGGTCTAATTTATCGCTTCGCGGAAATATTTCTTTTTTCCTCGATATTCATGATTATCTTCGGAACTTAACATTCATCCTTCGATATTCACATTTGTCCTCTTGAACTTAACATTTATCCTTTCCTTCAAAATAAAATATAAACCGTCACAAAGTTTGGGCTTGATTTCAGATAAAATCACGAGTTGGCCTTTAACCGAGCTTTAGACCTCGTCGGGCCGTTTTCCGACTTAGGCGTTTCTACGATTTTGTCGAAATAACATTGCTAAGTAGACGTCGTCCGAGAGTTAGGATCTTTCATATGAAGCGTGTGACTCTATGTGTTTAGTTAACCGTTATCGTGTCATACGATCGACCCGATCGTTTCTAGAAAAACAAGTTCTTACGGTAAGGTTCCAATGTCAATCCCAATCGAGATGGAACAAAGATAATTCGATCAAGTATCAAAAGAGGGAGTTTAACGAGGACGATGTGAAACTGGGTTGATTAGATCCGACTTGCCGAACGAACATGTCAGATTGCATGTGTCATCTAACTCGCCTATTTGACGAGTTGGTCTTGTCCAACTTGCCATACAGGCGAGTTGGCCGTGTCGTGCCATCCAACTCGCCCGTATGGCCAGTTGGACAGTCCAACTCACCGTACGGGCGAATTGGTTGGTCTGTTTCGTCCAACTCGCCCGTATGGCGAGTTGGCCTTGTCCAACTCGCCATACTGGTGAGTTGGTCGATACGTGCTAACAAACTTGTTCGTGTGGCGAGTTTGCCTTGTCCAACTCGCCATACAGGCGAGTTGGCTGGTCCGTGCTGACCAACTCGCCCGTATGGCTAGTTGGTTGGTCCGTGCTGACCAACTCGCCATATGGGCGAGTTGGTCGGTTCAGGCTGACCAACTCGCCATAAGAGCGAGTTGCTCGATTCATTCTAACCAACTCGCCCATATGGCAAAGTATCCTTGTCCAACTCACCATGCGGGTGAGTTGGTCGGTTCGGTTTTCTTTCTTTCGATTTTTGGCCCGTAGACTTGCGCTAAGTCAATTTTGAGACAGCATTCGTATTGAAACACGATTTTTAGATGCTGATTTCGAGAATACCGTTTTTGACCCCAACAAAGGCATTCTCCTGGTAGGTTTCTGACGTCGATTCCATCGTAACCGATTTTGACCCCAACAGTTAACCCCCCAGCTCGTTAGAACTGTGAAGTTCTTGCAAACGTTTTTAAGCATATTGGATGAATTAGGCGGAATCCGACGTCTAGAGCCTGGAGGTGAAAAATTAAATCATTTCTTTTGTAAGTATGTGGAGTGGTTTTACAAACTCTTCATTTGTATATTTCAACAAACTTTTTTAAGAATCAAAAGATTTTCTCCTCTCTTCCATTCTTTTGGTATAAAGGAAGCTATGTATTCATGGAGAGAGGTTTCCTCTAAGTCTCGTGACGATCGTCCCGTTCCCGATGGTTCCAGCTCGCAATACAACGATGTTGTACCAAAGATGAAATTCTTGGCCTGTTCAGTCAATCTTGAGGAAGCTGAGGCATTCTGGGTTGCCAGGGGAGACGTGAAACCCCCCCCCCCCAGACCAGGTACGTGGGCCTTGCCTTGGTTTTGTTCCAACCCCGTAGAGGGTTGTCCCAGAAAAATCTGTCCGAATGGGCTGGATGCCATCCGGAGACATTGCCGAGTTCTCGACTCGGTCGAGTTTTGTCTTCCAGAGGCAGG
Organism: Moricandia moricandioides; assembly: GCA_905132885.1. NCBI lineage: Eukaryota > Viridiplantae > Streptophyta > Magnoliopsida > Brassicales > Brassicaceae > Moricandia > Moricandia moricandioides. Next base: position 3,364 of record CAJHQQ010000579.1, read on the forward strand.
AGAGGTTGCTGAGTTCCCACTTGATGGTTACTTTACGTGTTACGAGGTGTTCCTGATGCAATGCCATTTATGGTTTCCTATTCCTGAGGTTATAGCGCGACTTCTCGATTGTTCTAAGATATCTATTGGTCAAATAAACCCGTGTGGCATGCAGCACATTGTCGGGATTCTCGTGCTGAGTTATGAGTTGGGGATAACCCTCGATGCCAAACACCTCGATGCCTTTCAAAAAACCAGTCGGGAAATTGTCAATAATTCAGTTGAGGCCCTGGTCGGGGATGACAATCATAAGTGAAATTGTGTCGAACTACCATGAATGGCGGAAGCACTTATTTTTCGTCCGTGTTGACAATGCGTTCGTATAGGAAAATGCCCTCTCCGTCTTTAGGAACAGATGGGGTTTGAAATGTATCTATGATCAAGTGTGGCCCCTTTTCTCTTTTCTTTTGCTTCGGTGGAGTTCGATCTTTGATACTTTTTGTTTGTAATGTATTTTTAGAGACCAATCTTTTCCCTCCGAGTCCAGAAGGTCTGGATACCATCCGGGATTTTCTTCGCGGTCACCCGTGTTTTTGGGAAACGTTCAACCCCAAGAGGGTCCGTCATGTTGTCGCTCTTCACTGATCTCGATTTCAACCATACCTACAACAATAAACAAGACAAAACACTTTGTCGTTGAGGATGAAGCGGCTAACGAGTGGTGCTCCTCCAACAATATACTTAGAGACTACCTGAATAGTCAGGTAGATGGGGACAGTGGCGGTCGAGGCGATTCCGACAAGCCGCTTGGTTTTTACTATCCTCCAGCCGCATGTGGATCCAGTGAGACCTCGGAGTTTACCCAGGCATCGAGGATGGTCAACGGGGCAAGTTCTTGTTATTTTCTTTTGAGGATGAGCCTTTCTGACTTTGAGATACTTGGCAGGGCCTCCTTATGATGAACCGAGCACTTAGTGCGAGCTGGCAGGAAGCACGTATGGCTCAGATTAAGGCTAAGGCGGCCAACAATGAGATTGCTCGCCTAAGAGATGAGTTGGAAAGTTCTCGTCGCCGTGAGAGAGATTCGGTCGCGACTTAGGTTCGTCGCGCTTACAGGCAAGGGAAGAGGGAAATGGCCGAAGTCATGAGGACTCGTCGCGAAAAGTTCTCGTATCAACTTGAAGAACTTACGAGAGGTTATAAGTACTTCGGAGATTATCGCGAATGTTGCGGTGCCGTGGGCGGACTATAACTCATGCAGGTTCCTGATTATTCGTTTGATGCCAATATGCAAGGCATACCGGGCGTATGAACGAGAGGGATAGGACTTTGCGATTCCTCAGACCGAAGATAGGATTTGGGAAAAATGGGACCTGATTCCTGTTTCTCCCGGCACAGTTGAGGCAAAGGTGGGGAATGTTGATGAGACATGCGAGGTAAATCAGCCGACGGCTCCTGTTGATGTCAACGACTACTCACTTGGGAAATCTATGACCGGATGTTTCGTTCTTGATGAGTAATCGCGAGGTTGCGACTGATTCGGGAATGCCCTCTACTATATTATTGCATGTTTCTGTCTTGTTTGTTTGCCGGCCGTATGTAGCTGGTCTGGCCAAGTGTGACCGGATGTTTTGTCTTGTTTATTCGACTAGTTCTTTTTATGATGAATGAGTGTTTTTAGATATTTGGACTTTGTCTAGTGTAGAAAGAAAATTCGAGTTGTCATCTCGACCTCTTCCTTTATTGCGGATCGCCCTATTCGTTGTTCGTTTTCGAAATTTTCGAAGTTTTGGGAACATTTAGATACAGACGAAGAGACATGCTTTTAGGATCTCGTATCTTTTCGATACATGTCTTGAGACGTTAGAGACCAGTGTGTTGGGTTTAGCGCAAGACCTAGGTTTACTTTCGGTTTGAGGCTTTTTGATGACAAATCAGATTTTGTTTTGCCTGTATTGATTTCAGCATGACTCCATTCCAATTTAAAGTCCGCGATAGGTTCTCGGCTTATACGACTTATCTGGTCGGAGTAGAGCATCTTTTCAAGGACAATTTTTAAGTCTCCCAAAAGTGCTGGCCAATATTTTGGATTTCTTCTATAGCGCGCTGTTTATCCTAGTCGGATGTGAGATGATCTGTCCTTAGGACGGACCTGGGTGTGTTTGTTTAAGACGGCTAGGGTACTCGGTTGGGGAAATTGCCGAGTGTTTCGTAGTTTCAAATGGATTGGGGATGTGCTCTCGAAAGTGAAGGCGACGTCTCGCCTGTTTTTCGAAAACTTACCTTGCGTAAATAACATTTTGAGCGTATGGAGCCAGGATCCCGTGCTTTGATCGGGAATCGATAATTCGACCGAGATAAGATGGTGTAGAGTTGATTTGTTTTGAGGTAGAACGATTTTTTGCGAGTTTCCTTTCATGGGATGGCGCGATAATCGTTTAGCCCATGTAAGGATGTACGACATAGCTTTTCTTTGCGGGATGATAGACAATTTACGAATCTATAAAAAGTCTTTATTGTCGAGAAATTTTTAAAAATCCCGGGTACGAAAAATTCAAAAAAAATTAATTCTGAATGTGGGAATATACGAGTGTTTGTATATGTACCCACTCTCCCCCCCCCCCCCCCCCCCCTTTGTTTTAGAGACGGAGATAGCTGAACTCGTCTTTTGACAAGCTGCCTACGTACCTCTTTAGAGGATCAAGCCATCTCGTAGTTATGTTTGTTTGGGCGAGTCTGTTTACTCGGCCGTTGAGGTTGTGTCGACTGTTTCAGTTGTTGAGTCGACGTCTTCTGTTGGATTCGTCTTTTCTTTTAGGATGGGCGTGTCGGGCACTGGATCTTGTCGTTCGCTGGCGGTTGCTAGAATCGACGATTCAGGGTCGTCTTTATCCGATGTACTTTCGGCTGATGCCTGGGCTATTCTCGGGCGTTTGGAATTTTTCATTGCAGTGTTCGTGATTTGTCATAGCTTGTGTTCGGCCAGGAAACAGCGTCTCGACTACTTCTGGTAGCCCCAAAATTACGGCAATCCCGTTGGGAGCTTATTGCCTAAGTGGTAAATTGATGGAACTGCGTTCATGGCGTTTAGCCAAGGCGTGCCCATGATGACGTTGTAGATGGCTGGATGGTCGACGACCGCAAAATCGACGTTCTTGGTGACTTCTTTTGCTGCCACAGGTAATTTGATAGATCCGAGGGTCATTGATGTTATGCCAGAGAAACCGGTTAGCGGCTTGGCTGATGGTACGACTTCGCCTAACTCGATGATCATCCGGTTAAGAGTGTCACAAAATATGAGGTTGACTGTGCTTTCGGTGTATATGAGAACCCTGGCGACCTCGAGATCTCTTATGACGAGATCGATTACGAGTGGGTCGCAGTGCGGCTGATCAATTCCTCTGGCTTCTTCTTCGTCGAAGGTGAGTAATTCTTTCGGAGTGTTATTGCTCGTGGGCTAGATAGTCGAATCCGCGCTTTTCTTGGCTTTGCGCTGATAAGCTTTGATGGCCGAGACGGTGTCGCTGCAGAATTGTGATCTGCCAATGATCATGTTTACCCTGCGACGGTTGTTGTCATTGCCCTTATCATCCTGCCTTCTTCCGCGCTCTTCCCCCGGTTGGTCCCCTTGGGAAGGTCTTTCCGTTTGAGGAGTCTTGTCATTTTTCGGGGGGCAATTCGAGTCGCGGATGAGATCTTTCACGCTGGAGACTCCTGAGAGTTCTCCTGAGAGCAGTCTCGCGACCAACCTTTCGCCGAGAACTTTGCAGTTAATGGTCTAGTGCCAGCGTGTTCAGTGAAAATCGCAGAAGGCTTTTTCGTCGTAGCTCGGATTTCTGGTCCAGGTATTACCCGCCGTCCGTCCTTGCTCCGATCCGGAGTTCATAGCGTTGCTATGCGCACTCTTTTTTTCTTCATCTCCGTGTTGGGCGTTTCTATCGTTGCGAGGGTTTTTCTTTTTTAATTTCTGATCCGACCCAGGATCCTTTGACGTATTCTTTGTTAGCTTCCATTTTTGGGACAAAACCCTCGTCTCCTCTTCGAAGCGCCAAACTTTGGGAACCAAAATCGTACTGTCAATTTCTGTTGAATCAGGAACGCAGGGTAAACCCTAGTTTCACAGAGGTCCCGAATATCTGCTAAACCACATGCCAATCAATCAGAATACGAAGTAAATACTGAAAACAAAGTCATAATTGAAAAGAGAGCAAATAGATGTCTTATTCTGAATTTGCGTATGAGCGTTTATAACAGGATAGGAGCCTAGGCTACAAGAGCTGCCGGTGAGATCCTTAGTTTTAATAACCTTAGACTGCAAAACCCAAGTTGAGTCGCAGCTCGAATAACAAAAACGGAAAGTTACCTAAATTCTCTAAGTTCTAAGCTATGCTTGCTCGAAGTCCTTATATACTCCTCTAGAGGAGTTTGCTCTTTCTCCTTCTACCCTTGGTCGAATTTATCGCTTCGTGGAAATATTCTTTTTTTTCCTTGATCTTCATGATTATCTTCGGAAACATAACATTCATCCTTCGATCTTGACATTTATCCCTTCGAACTTAACATTTATCCTTTCCTGAAAAATAAAAGATATACCGTCAAAAAGTACGATTTCGGATAAAATCGCGAGTGGGCCTTTAGCCGAGCTTTAGACCTTGTCGGGCCGTTTTCCGACTTAGGCGTTTCTACGATTTTATCGAAATAACATTGCTAAGACGACGTCATCCGAGAGTTAGGATCTTTTGTACGAAGCGTGTGACTCTAGGTGTTTAGTTATCCGTTATCGTCTCATACGATCGACCCGATCCTTTCTCAAGAAAACGAGTTCTTTAGGTAAGGTTCCAATGTCATTCCCGATCGAGACGGAACAAATATAAGTTGGATCAAGGATCGAAAGAGAGAGTTTAACGAGGAAGATGTGAACCTGTATTGATTTGATCTGACTTGACGAACAAACGGGTCAGATTGCTCGTGTTGTCTAACTCGCCTGTTTAACGAGCTGGCCTTGTCCAGCTCGCCATTCGAACGAGTTGCCCTTGTCTTGCCTACCAACTCGCTTGTACGGCGAGTTGGTCGTGTCATGCCATCCAAATCGCTCGTATGGCGAGTTGGACAGTCCAACTCGCCGTACGGGCGAGTTGGTTGGTCCGTTACGTCCAACTCGCCGTATGGGCGAGTTGGTCGATCTGTGCTGACCCACTCGCCCGTAAGGCGAGTTGGCCTTGTCCAACTTGCCATACAGGCGAGTTGGTCGGTCCGTACTGACAAACTTGCTCGTATGGCGAGTTGGCCTTGTCCAACTCGCCATACGGGCGAGTTGGTTGGTCTGTGCTGACTAACTCGCCCGTATGGCGAGTTTGTCGGTTTGGGTTTCTTTCTTTCAAGTTTTGGCCCGGATAATTGCGCTAAGTCGATTTCGAGACGGCATTCATATAGAAATACGATTTTTAAATGCTGATTTCGAGAGTACCATTTTTAACCCCAACAAACGCATTCTCGGATATGTCCTAGGATTGGACAGGATCACTCAAACGGTTCTGAAACGGATAAGATCTTGCAATGGAGAAATGGTGGATCGATGGGTGACACAAGAGGGGCGGAATCACTCTTGATACTATCAGAGATTGGATGTTTCTTGATGTGACGCACAAGTCCAACAATTGAATGGTTTGTTTGCTAGGTAATAACCTCACCAAGAAATGGGAAAGTTCTAGACATAGAACTAACGAGAGATAAACTCAAAATGAAAAAAAAACAAAATCAAATGATCTTATTGCTGGAAAGAAGATACATATTTATAGTAGCAAGCATGTGAAAAGACTAAGAAACTTTGCGGAAAGACTAAGACTAGTCAAAATGACTCTTTGGTTCTTGGTCTTGGTCGATATGCCCCTTCACCTACTGTCCAGGTTCATCCGAACCTAGCCAAGTCTTCAGATGATCCTTTGCCTACTTTTTTCCATGTTCATCGAACCTTGCTGTGTTGATCGGGTCCATCTCAGTAAGGAGCAGGACACCGTGGGCTGTCCGTGTGGGTGATCGATGAACTTTCATGAACGAAATTCCACTTTAGTTGACCCAAATCGTTTGAGAACTTAAGTATCCTTGCCTTAGAGATATTAGAAACATCGATAATCATGGAATCATCAATCTGGTCAGAAAAGTGATGTTCATGACCATCGGGTCATGTGGTACGAACCAAACGGGCCAGAAGTGAAGTGATGTGACCTAAGTCAAGTTCATCTCGTTAATCTTGATTTTTGGCTCGACTGTTTGTCTTAGATTGTCGAATGAGTCGGGAAAGGATGGCTGAAGGTCGATCAATTCGGTCATTAGATCATGGTTCCAGCCTTAGGTCATTTTCGGGTGAATGCGGGTCGATTTTGTACACGGCTCGGTCAATTTACAACCCTCGGTCAGTCCGTCTGGTCCCGTCGGATGGGTGAACCTCGGTTGAGGTAATCTGATCATTCTGATCCGCATGTTGAGCTGGTTCCATGTCCTGGGGGCATCATTCTCCCGGTAGGTTTCTGACGTCGATTCTGTCGTAACCGATTTTGACCCTAACAACGCTCGTACTTAAGCACTATGAAGTCTGCAGGTATATCGCAGTTGTGAATACGTACGGGTACGTCCTCAAGTACACCTTGCAGAATTCTAGTGGATCTATAAGCTAAAATGAGTGTGACCCTGGTAGATTGAAAATTTGTTATCCCGAGAGCGAGTGCAACGGAATAAGGCATCAAGTTGACACTAAAGCCTAAATCGCAGAGGATCTTTTAAATCTCTCATCGTTAATAGTGAAGTCCATACCAAAACTACCGGGATCAGGGAGTTTAGCTGGAGTTTTTCTTTGAATAATTTTGCTCATCTCTTCGACACCATAATCACGCAGTGTTCCGATTCATGGAATCCTCGTGATGATACATCTTTCATGTACTGCTTAATAGCAGACGAGATGTGAATGGTGTCGCTTAGCGACATCTCAATGTTTACCTTGTCAAACGTTTTTTTGCATATCGCCTTTTCTAGCTGCTTATTCTTTTGCTTAGCGTTTTTCTAAGGAAAAGGGGCTTTCGCTTGGTAGGTCCTTGTTTTAAACGTTTCGTTTGATTTTGGATCAGAGCGTCGATCGATTCTTTCTTTAGAGCATCGATAGATTTTTGATAAAGGCTGCCGATCGACATCAAGTACTGGGTGTCGATCGATGTCTCCCACGTCTATGTTCTTTCCCTTATATTCAATAATTGATTCTTCAAGGTCTTCTTTTTGGCTTGATGCTTCAGGCTCGGGAAGAAGTTTGGGGTTTTCATCATAAATTTCGAGCGGGATAGGATGCGATTTTTATTTTTCATCCGTCGAGATTTTCTCAAATTTATCGATGGTGATGCTTTATTTAACGTCGGGGGTAAGTGGTCGACCGCTTTGCAAAGCTAAGACACTGCAACGGCTCCTAGGGTTAGCATCTGTTTTACCATGTAAGAATCCGTTCTCTCTCCTGATGGACATAACATTCGCCACTTGGTTGTCGATTCTCTTAATGTGTTCACTCATAGTGTCAAATTTCTCTGTCATCTCTGAGTATATCAGGTCTAACTTTTCATTGAGGTCGGCAGCTATTCTACGGGATCCAGCAAAGACTTGGTTCATTTTTGACTTTGAACATCTTTCGTATCTGTCCACAGTGGTGTCGTAGTTGCTTGTGAAATTTCTGGCGCTTTCCCCAAAACGTTGATCGTTTAGGTTCATCACATCAAAGAACTCAACTCATTCGTTGAGGTTGGAATGGGCAGAATCTTCCTCACCATAATTTTTAGATAAGTTATTTTCGTAACGAAAGGCTGTAACTGATGCCAGAGTTTTTCTAACCCGGATCGAGTGTTCCTTCTCTGCGAACAATGGTGGTTCCTTCCCTTCGGTGTCTCTTTTTCGAAATCTCTACCTAAAGCTATGTTTTCTATCAGCCTTTTAGCGCTTGCAGGGCTTCAGGTGCCGAAGTTCCCCTCGCTGGATGTATCAAGGATGGTTTGATAGTCTAGGTTTAGTCCTCTATAGAAAGTGTTAATGAGTTGGAGTTCTAAGAATCCCTGGCGAAGGCACGAAAGTTGGTAGCTTTTAAACCTCGTCCAAGAGTTTTTAAAATATTTTTGGCTACCTTGAACGAAAGTGGATATTGCCCTTCTTGCTACCCAGTATCTTTCCTCGTCAAAGAAAGTGGTTGATGAAGTCGCTTCTAATATCTTCCCAACTAGTCAGGGATCCTAGTGGTATCTGGTTAAGCCATCTCCTGGCGTCACCTTCTAGGGAGAAAGGAAAAAGTTTACAGCGATTGAAATCGTCGTTAACCATGTCTTCTAGCATATCGATGTGATCTTTCGAGTGTTCAGTGGGAAAACCATTGAACTGTTTTTTCCGCACCATAATCAGGAAATCGATATCAAGTTCAGAGCTTCCAGCATGCTTATTGGATAATCGAATCGCAGACCTATTGGAATAGGTTCTGCTGGGATTTAGATATTCAAGCATTGGCAATTCATGCTTTACCGCATTCTTTGGATATTTAATGATTTGATTGGAGATTGCAGCTCCCTGATAATTAATTAGTTGGCTTGCTTCGTTGCTTTTATTGTTCATTGGTTCTATCAATACTACTTTATTATTATTATCATAATCAGTAAAGGCGTACTTACTTGCTTCCAGCTGATCGGTATCGATCGATGACAATGAAAGGGTGTCGGCTAACAACAGTGGACAAACGTCGATCGATTCCAGATGATCTCTGTCGATCGATGGTTGTTGTCCAGAATCCAAATTCTCCCCTTTAAGTACATATGTCATAAGGTTTAGGAAAAGAATAATTTAGCAATCAGTAAAGTAAAAATCTAGACAATGTTCTAAACGAAATCTAATGGCAATAAGAAAGAATTCCCCGGCAACGGCGCCAAATTTGATGTGGGGTTTATTTTATTTTTCTCACTTTCAAATTAACCCTATATTCCCACTTTCCTCTTTAAATTAAGAGGTTCAGTGTAGTACTTAGGGATCAAATCCACAGAGAGTCTAGGATTGCACAATAGATATATTATTTTCGAATAAAAGCTAGATGAATTATACCAATAACAATAAAAGCGATTTTTAAGATTGATTTGGTTTGTGAAGATTAAATTAGGAGTTTAGACTTAGGAGTAATTCTTAGGTAGATTTAAATAATGCAGACTAATAGATTGCTAGGAATATATTATGTATCGTTCTGAATTCAAACCTTAGGGTTTAGGAGATCACTTTCGCGCATCTCGGCTGAGCGTCGATCGATTCCAATAAGATGGCATCGATCTATTCTCATTCTAAACAGTACTGATTCGTGGTTTTATATATTCTCTAAACTTCTAATTCAAATCTCACTTGCGCTATAGAACCCTAATTTTTAAAGTTGAGGTGATCAGTTTCAACTTAGAATTAATAGAAACTTAAACAAATAACCAAGAAGATTACCCTAACAATTTCTATAAAATCAACAATATTTTACTACCATTGAATAACCCTAAATTTAATAGAGAACTACTCAGACATAACAATAAAGAACATGAATAAAGTCTGAACAAATTGCATAAAATAAACTGAGTAAAAAGATTAGGAGTTCAAGATCTTCTCTATAATGATGATCAGATCTTTCTCTCTCTCCAATAGATGTATAAATGTGTTCCAACTCTAAATCTCTGGTGTAACTTTGCGGCTACTCACTTCTGATCCTAACAGCTTCTTAGGGCTTTTTCAGCTCAGGGTTTAACAAAGATAGAAAACCCTAATAAATACTCTAAATTTTGGCCAGGGACTTGTCTTGCAATTAATGAAACTTCTGTGTAAAACTTGTAATTTCTCAATCATTCTGCAGACTTCACCGTCGATCGACGCACGGTGTGTGACGTCGATCGATGGTCCATTTATAAATTTGGGTCCGACTCTGAGTTTCTGCTGGGCAATCCTAATTGATCCAAAATAGACCAAAAGCTCCAATTGCTTCCAGTGAGTACCTAGACCTGTAAATACTCTAAAACGATACCAAATGCATATAAAGACTCTAAATATATTATATATATCATAGGTAAAATAGGTAAAATCCATAGTATATCAGCTACGCTTGGGACGCTAAGCAAGATTTATTTTATTCATTGTTCTAGGGTTAGGAGAGAAAGGAGAAACTCCTTCAGTGGCCTCCTCGAACTCCTTTGGTTTTATATTGTATATATTCTATTCATCAATGATTTATGTGACAAATATCATGTCTGAGTAGATCTCTTTTTAGGTTTAGGGTTTATTAATGGTATTGATAGATTAGTCAAACAATAGAATTGTTAGGCTGATTATTAGATTTATCAATAGAATTTTGGTTATTGCTTGTGTTCTAGAGTAGCTAATTAGAACCCTTATCATTGGATAGTGAGGCGCAAGCAAGAGCATGGTCTACTATCATAATTAATCATGTTGAGCTAGGTTTCTAGAAACAAACAAGAGTTAATTTAGTTAATTTAGTGAACTTATCGAGTTAGGTCATAACGCTTGACTCAAGAGACCATCGATCGACGCAAGATCATTGCCATCAATCGACGGTCAATTGCGTGTGAACAAGCGAGAGTTGAGATATCCGACTTAGTCAATAGATTAGACTCGCAGCGAGACCTAGTCGTCTTTTACATTAGATATTGAGTTCTATGATTAATACCCTTAGCTTGTATCCTCTATAATCCACTTGCCTGAAACCCTAGATCTAATTATTTATTATTATTGTTTATTTACCAATCAATCAATTATCTCCTATTGTATATTTACTGCTTATTAATCTATTTGCCTAGCTTAATCGAGATTGTATTGAGTTTATTGTGTGCCCACGCTCCCAGTGGATTCGATCCCTATATACTACAATTTAACCTCTCTTGGCAAGAGTAGTTCGTAGGTTTCATTTGATAGAGTTTGCGTTGAAATAAATAAAAACCCTCCTGTCAAATTTGGCGCCGTTGCCGGGGAGCAAGGATTCGCCAATAGACTCATTTTATTTGATTTAGTCTAGGTATTTTTATATTAGTTTACTTACATGGATTTTTTTTCTTCTGTTTCAAGTACATACATATTAGTACCAGGAAGAAATGAGGAGAGGATTTTTGGGTTCTTCAAAAAAGGAACCTGCTGATCCGGGCACGATCCATAAGTCTACGAGGGAAGTCGAGACCCTCCAAGTAGTGATCGCTAGCAAAGAGAAGCGAGCATTGATCAACACCAATACTTCACCGTCGACCATTACTAACATCATGACATCGATCGACACCCAAACTTTGCCGTCGATCGATACCACTTGTGAGAAGACAGAGGAAACTGGAGTTCTTATACATAAGGCTGATAAGAATGGGATCTTACGAGACAAAGAAGATCGTCTTCGCAACAGTATAGGACAATTGATTGATGCACAAGGAGTTGTGATCCCTGATGTTATTAATGTTGCTGAGATAAATGACTTTCAGTTGAGCCGTGAATGGTATGATTGGGCAACTCATAACTCTTTTCAGGGTTTTCCTCATGAAGATTCGAAGGAACACATCGAAGAACTTATAGATCTAGTAGCAAGGAGCGAGCATAATGAAGTGTCTGAATACCACATGCCCTACAAGATCATCCCATATTCTATCTCTGGGAATGCATTTAGATGGTTCAGTCAACTGCAGCCAGGATCTCTAACAAGTTGGGAGGACATTAAAAGCACTTTCCCAAAAAAAATTCTCATTGATGCTACAGCAGCTCGACTAAAGAAGATTGATGATATGCTGGAAATGATGGTTAAAGGCCGGGAGAGGGAGCTGATGTTTAAATTCAGTCAGATGTTGGGAGTTCCTTATAGTAAAACATATGGAGAATGTGAAACACTGAGCACTCGCGCTAAGAAGCCAGATAATCAGGTTCAACAAGCAGATGAGGTTACACAGAAAGGTGATGAACATCATGGATCTGAGCCGAGCAGAGCAGAAGAAGTTGTTATCAATGATCCAACCACAACATCGATCAATGCTAATACCTCACCACCGAATCAACTGTTCATCTGACATAGACCGACACTGTTCATTGGGACACTGTTCACCACAACACTGTTCATTGTGATACTGTTCGTCGTGACACTGTTCACCTGACATCGATCGATACTGTCCACCGCAACACTGTTCATCCTGACATTGTTCACTGCAACACTGTTCACTGCAACACTGTTCACCGCGACACTTTTCACCCCGACACTATTCTTCTGGGACAATGTTCTCAAGGCGTTGAAGACTCGACACTAAAGAGTACCGATGTATCAAACTGTGATCTTACGTCAGATATAGACAGAGAGATCACCGGGGAAGAATTCTTAGCGCTAGAGGATGGAGAGCAAATTGGGTATTTTAATTCGAGTATGAAAGTCACTATGGAAGAATTCTTGGAGTTTGATGAATGTCTTGATTATATGGATCAGGACTCGGAGCAGAAGCTTGATGACGATAAGCACACGTCGGGAAGAAATCTGGAGACTCCACCAAAATCTAGCATCAATTTACACCAATCATGTATCATCGATCGACAGCCACCCTACTTCATCAATCAACACCCAAAGCCCATCATCAATTGATACCACCTATTTGACATCTATCGACACTGATTGTTGGATGATAAGCCAGGTTACATGATTGAACCAGAGCTGATTGAGGAGATAATGCAAGAGTTCAAGGGCTCACACCTTGCAGTCCCAGAACATCCTCAACCACCTATATATGTAGAAGAAGTTGATGGGTTTCAAAAAATAGCAAAGATGGTATATGACCCTGTGAAGATTGTGGTTCCCAATGCCGTTTTTGTTGTTGATTTACGTATTCAACCAGATGGAAGTGTGCATATGGATCCCTACTTTGAGGTATTTCATGATCCTCTTTATGCAGTAGTTTCTCTGAGAGTATTAAAGTATGAAGGTCACGTTGACCAAAGACCATCGGTCGCAGCATCAATGGACACCATCATTGGTGAATCGATCGACGCCAGCATTGGAGCATCGATCGACATCAACACTAGACCGTCGATCGACACTCATCATGGATCAGAGCATAATAAGTTTGAAGTATCTCATAATCTCTTCGATGGAGGAACCACGAGACCATACAAGTCTGGGGGAAGAAGAAGAGGAAAACGTGTTAGGAAATAAAGAGTGCGCAGCAGATGCTTCTTTCAACCATTTGCAAAGCTTCGAGCTCTCTTTATTGCTGAGATGATAGAAAAAGGAGAAGAGTCTATGGAAGCTTTCACAAATAGGGTGATGAAGTTGAAGACACTGGATATTGGGAATTGTTTTGGATCAAGTCTTGAATTTCATCAGAACTAAATCAGAACTCCAAAATGTCAAGCTAAAGACAATAAACAAGCACTGAGTGGAAGGCAGCCCACTGATTAGTAATTTTAAATTTTATTTTACTTTTATTTATTACTGATTTTTTTCGTTTTTGCTTTATTTCAGCTAAAAAAACGTGGAAGATAGTCTGCGCATAGCATCGACCAACACTTGATCACTGTCGATTGACGGAGTAACCATAGTATCGATCGATCACCACTTAACTATGTCGATCGACGGTCACCATCAACAAGCAGGTATATCATTTCTCCCTGTTAATTTTGGTCCTTATGATTGATTTTCTTCACCAATATCAGAATGTATAACACTGGTGATGGTGTTTGTTTAAGTCTTGGGAGGTTTACTGATATTGTGTTATATTTTGAGTTTTATTTTCTATACTTACACTAAAAAAGGAGTTGAAACTTACAGGTGTACCATCGATCGATTTTTAAGAATCAACATCGATCGACCATGGAACATGACCATCGGTCGACATCAACATCGTGACATCGATCGATACTCTTTCACAGAGTCTGGTATTAATTTTCTCTCTTAAGCTATTTACTTATGATTCGGTTTTTCCTAACCAATTTGGGATGGACTACTCTACGGACAATGTAATTTAAGTCTGGGGGAGGTTCGCTGATGTTATTTGATTTGTTTTGAGTCTTATTTACTATATATATAAATAAGTTTTTCACAATTTTTATTGAGTCAAGAACGGGACTATGATTAAGATTTATTATTGACTAACCATACTTTAGCACCATTATTGGAAGGTTGTTTTCAGAGATTACTAGAGATAACAAAGTGGATCATCTTGCCACTATATCATACTTGCATAGAAAGTTTGAAGGAACCGAAGATGATTTCCAGCACTAGTCCTGACATTATTAGCTTGCTTTGGGACTTAGTATACACTAGATTGGATTCCTTCTGCAAGTCTGGAAGGTAAAAGTATGTGTGCTTTGTTGTGGTCAAAATTGGTCACGACGAAATCAACGGCCCAAGTCCTCGGAAAATGTTTCTTCCGAGGTTTTGGCTCACAAAAGTTTTCAAAGAACGATCAAGCCGCAAGGAGCAAGTCATCATACAGAGAGTCCCACACATAACGTACGGGTCAAAACATGATGACCCTTGAACAAAACATACGGGTCCCCATATGGTGACCCACTCTCACAGAACATAGGTCAACATATGGCGACCTCCACCCAGCAAGCACGGGTCGCCATATAGCAACCTGCACTCAGCAAGCACGCGTCGCCATATGGGGACCCGCACACGCAAAGTACGGGTCACCATATGGCGACTTGCACACACAAGGTAAGGATTGCCATATCGCAACCTGCGCACCAAGGTTATAGGTCGCCATATGGTGACCTTAATCCGTACAACCTGGGTCGCCATATGGCGACCTAGACCCTCACAGTCTGTGATGCACCTCAGGACGTGAATCAGGATATGGCACAGGCCCAGCATGGTGATCAGGAAGATCAGATCCGTTCAGCCGAGGTTCATCCATCCGGCCGTACCAAACAGACAGACCGAGCTGTGTACCAGATCGACCCGCGTATACCCGGGAAGGACCTTAGGTTGGATCCACGACCAGATGACCAAACTGATCGACCCACACGCCTTCTTTCCCGACCTACTCGTCAATCTAAGCCCGTCATTCAAGCTAGAACCCACTTTGATCGAGAGGAACCAGATTCAGGAAACAACCTATCACTTTTGGCCCGATTGGTTCATACCGCACACCCGGACGGACGTACTCACGACCTGATCGACCAGTTTGATGCCTTCTTGGGATTTGATGACTCTAACTTCTCTAAGGCAAGGATACTTAAGCTCTCTGAAGATTTGGGTCAAGTAAATACATCATCTGTTTATGATGGGTCAGTGATCCTCCCCGGGGACGACCCACCGTATGTCCTTCTCCTTACCGCAATGGAACTGATCATCATGGACGCACCTAGACACTCGGATGTATCTGGACCAGTCAACATCTGAGACTGCACCTTGACCAGTCTTCGTTGTTTTCCACACTTTGACTAGATCTAGTCAAATTTATATTTTCTATGCATTGTTTTCTGCATTTTCTTTTATTTCTCTTTGACTCAAAACACTATAAAATGTACTCTTCTTCCTTTGCAATGAGATCATCGAATTTTCTTCTTATTTTTATGAGTTTTTACTCTTTGTTCTCTGTCAAGAACACTTCTAGTTTCTTTGGTGTGGTTAGCTCTAAACAAACGCCTCTTTCTAGTTGGACCAGTGCGCCACATCCGGCAACTGATCGAGTTTGCTTCCTTGTCGGACCTATGAGTCAAATCAGGTGACAACAAGCACCCAGGCAGTATCATTGGGTCATTCCACAACCCTTTGTGTCGTCATTCAATCCATCAGTTCTCTTCGGAGTTCATATCCCTTCATACCGGTAGAGTGATCAGATTTAGGGTGTATCAAGTGGTATCATAGCCACTCTTCCGGTAACTCTATATCATTCCATTACTTCTCATCTTCCATCTTCTTCATCAGAAATTATTTATCTATCTATCTTGAACCCGGGCCCCTCATTACCCACCATTTAAAAAAAAAAAGAGAGAAATAAAAAGTATATAAAAAAAGAAAAGATATATATTCGAACATTGTGGTGTGGTGGTGGAAGAGAAAGCCTGCTGGCCGAAGAGAAATCCGGCCTTTGAGGTTGTTAAGGCGGGTTCCCCTTTGAAATCTCTTATCTTTCTATCTTAGACACCTTTCATTTCTTTGGATCTACCCATTGGGGATTCCTGGATTTGTCTTTCTTAGAACCTTGAGTATAAGAGTTTGAAGGAACACTTTAAATTGAGAGAAACACGTGTGTGGGTGAGGATCAAACACTTGAGTGTGTGAGATTTTCATCTAAAGTTTTGTGTTTAAGAATTTTCAGGAATCATGAGCAGTGAGGATGAAAGGACCCGACCAGGAAACTCTTTTGCTGGTTTATCTAACTTGCAGATGCGAGCTTTGAATGACAATATTACTAACCTTATGAATTCAGGATGGGACCAGATCCATCAACGGCTTGATGCAATAGAGGCTAGCCAGCCGATCCAAACCAGAATCAGGGCACGGGTAGATCGTACAAGGAGGAACCACCGATCAGATGACGATTCCCACGAGGAGGATTTCCAAATGGATGATGATCGATCCATCGACCGACCTAGGCGAGGTCACAGAAACCGAACTCAAGGTGATATCAATCCTTTTTCTAGGGAAGATAGGGCTGATAATAGTTTAGGGGGATTGAAACTGAAAATTCCACCTTTTGAGGGTAAAAATGATCCTGATGCTTTTCTTGAATGGGAAAGAAAGATTGAACTTGTCTTTGATTGTCAAAACTTCTCTGAACTTAAGAAAGTTAGATTGGCTGCAACTGAATTTTCTAGCTATGCTATTAATTGGTATGACCAAGTTGTGACTAGCAGGAGAAGGAATGGTGGCCGACCAATAGCCTCATGGGACAAGCTCACAACCTTGATGCGGAAACGGTTCGTTCCGGAACACTACCATCGAGATCTTCACCAAAGGCTTAGACGTTTGCTTCAAGGAACCAAATCGGTTGAGGATTACTTCCAAGAAATGGAAACACTGATGATCAAGGCTAATGGGGATGAGACTTTGGATGCCACTATGGCGAGATTTCTTGCCGGACTCAACCGTGACATTCTAGACCGAATGGAGCTTCAAGAGTACGAATGTTTGGAACAGATGCTACACAAAGCTATTTTGATTGAGAAGCAAGTCAAGAGGAGGGGTCTTTCCAAACCATCCTATGCTCCAAAACCGACCTTTGCTTCCAAACCAAAATACCAAGACAAGGGTAAGTCTTCTTCCACAACAAATAATGCTTTTAAGACTGATGTTCCTGCTCGTTTTGACAAAGGAAAAACAATTGAGACCCCTATCCGAGCAAGAGACATCAGGTGCTTCAAGTGTCATGGTCTAGGACACTATGCCAACGAATTTCCTAACCAAAGAGTGATGATTCTCTTGGAGAATGGGGAGGTCGAGTCTGAGGATGAAAAGGAGGATGAAGAGGATTTTGGTCCAGTCTTTGATGATGATGAGGAACCATTTGATTACCCACATCATGGACCACTTCTCGTTTCTAGGAAGCCTTTTGTCGAATCACTCGGTCCCATCTTCAATGAGGAGGACGACCACACGGTCAATGATTCTGGTCCGATCTTGATGCTGTATCCGGTCCTATCTTTGATGAGGAGGACATCTATGACTATCCAGCTCACGGACAACTACTTGTCACTAGGAGATCCTTGAGTGTTCAACCCAAAACCAATGAAAAAGGACAAAGGTAGAATCTCTTTCATTCTCGTTGTTTAGTTTCTGAAAAAGTCTGTTCTTTGATTATTGATGGAGGGAGTTGTACTAACGTTGCTAGTGACATTCTTGTCAGGAAACTTGGACTTGTCACCAGACCACTCTCTCGTCCTTTCAGGTCGGAATGGCTAAACGAGGCTGGTGAGCAGTATGTGAAGGAACAGGTCACAGTCCCCCTTACCATTGGGCGATATAAGGATGAGGTTGTCTGTAATGTCCTTCCCATGGACGCATGCCACATTCTCTTAGGTCGGCCATGGCAGTTTGATAAGAAGGTTGTGCATGATGGCTTCACAAACCGACACTCCTTTGATCATACTGGCAAGAAGATCACGTTGCTCCCTTTGACACCTTTGGAGGTTCATCAAGACCAACTTCAGCTCAAAAGGAACCGTGAAAAGGAGCCTAAACCTGATGAGCCAGAGACATCCAAGAGAAACTCCAACTTCTATCTCAAAGAAAGTCAGGTTCGGAAATCTCTTGACTCACAAAAGCCATTTCTTTTACTTGTGTTTAAAGAATCTCTTATGGCTACTTCTTGTGACCTTGCACCGGAGATTCCGAGTGAATTGCAGATGTTTTGCAGGACTTTTCTGATGTCTTTCCAGATCAGAATCCACAGGAATTCCCACCACTACGAGGGATTGAGCATCAGATAGACTTTGTTCCGGGTGCATATTTACCGAACCGACCAGCTTACCGTACCAATCCGGTCGAGACCAAGGAACTTCAGAAACAAATTGGAGAGCTTCTTGAGGAAGGCTACATCCGGGAAAGCCTCAGTCCTTGTGCCGTACCAGTTCTCCTTGTAGCTAAGAAAGATGGTTCATGGCGCATGTGTGTGGAATGACGTGCCATCAACAACATTACGGTAAAGTATAGGCATCCCATGCCTAGGCTTGATGAGTTGCATGGTTCTTCTGTTTTCTCTAAATTGATTTGAAAAGTGGCTATCACCAGATTCGGATGAAAGAAGGTGATGAATGGAAAACTGCATTTAAGACTAAGCTAGGATTGTATGAGTGGCTTGTTATGCCATTTGGTCTCACTAATGCACCTAGAACTTTCATGCGTTTGATGAATCATATTCTGAGAGCATTCATTGGTCATTTCGTGGTTGTATACTTTGATGACATTCTCATTTATAGCAAGAACCTCGATGATCATAAGATGCACTTGGAATCTGTTCTTGAAATTCTTAGGAAAGAAAATCTGTTTGCAAATCTTAGTAAATTCTCTTTTGGAACAGATCATGTGGTGTTCTTAGGCTTTGTTGTAGGTGCTGATGGACTCAGGGTGGATGAGGAGAAGGTCAAATCCATCCGAGATTGGCCCAGTCCGACCACAGTAGCGAAGTGAGGAGCTTTCACGGCCTTGCCGGTTTCTATCGTCGGTTTGTGCAGGACTTCAGTACCATCACAGCCCCACTTACTGAAAAGGGAAGTTAACTCATGCTCCCTTACTTGTTCCTGATTTCTCTAAGACTTTTGAGATCGAGTATGATGCTTCGGGTGTTGGTATTGGTGATGTTTTGATGCAGGAAAAGAAGCCCATTGCTTACTTCAGTGAGAAGCTTGGTGGAGCCACACTCAACTACCCCACTTACGACAAGGAGCTGTATGCTTTGGTGAGGGCTCTTCAAACGTGGCAGCATTATCTCTGGCCAAAGGAATTTGTGATTCACACCGATCATCAGTCCCTGAAACACCTTAAGGGCCAGCAGAAGCTAAACAAAAGACATGCCCGTTGGGTCGAGTTCATTGAGACATTTCCTTACGTCATCAAGTACAAGCAAGGTACTTCTCTCAGCTCTTGAAACCGAGTTGCTCGGTTTTGAATTTATTAAAGACTTGTATTCAACTGATTTGGATTTCAAAGAGATTTTTAGAAAATGTTCCAAGGCTGCTTATGGAAAGTATTATCAAAGTTCTGGATTTTTATTCTTTGATAACCGCTTGTGTGTGCCCCAATGTTCTTTGAGGGAGTTGTTTATCAGGGAAGCACATGGAGGAGGCCTTATGGGACATTTCGGAGTCAAGAAGACACACAAGGTCGTTCATGAGCATTTTTTTTGGCCAAGCTTGATGAAGGATGTGGAACGTAATACGATCCTAGGATGCTCTCTGGAACAGATGGGATAGATCCGTGCATAAACGAATCAGAGACTCAAGTTTATCAAGGTTTGTGGATCGAATGGTGACACAAGAGGGATGGATGATATCTTGATACTCCTAGGCGACTGATCTGGATATGACACACCAAATAAGAAGCCCTTAACTCTGATATTACACACCAGAAACCTTAAGCAATCTCGACAGAGAAGTAAGGAAGAATAAACAAGTTTTTGATGAAAATATTGGATGACTCTTATTAGATTTCGACCTGATATATAAAGGGAGAGACTTGTACATGCAAAAGCTCTCGAAAATGGAAGAGGAATAAAGACATAGGCTCCTCTTGGAAACACACAAAGACTGAAGTTTGAAAATAACATAAAACTTAGAAATATAAAATAGCATAAGGTTCTTTATGTGTAGGTCCGAGATGATCTTCTAGGTGATATGTGAAGTAGTCTTGTGGCCTCGTTAAAAACCTTCCTCCAGAAAACCACGTGGGACAAAACCGGAAGAGAGGAAAAGAGCACACACAATCCTACTTGCCTAGATGATGATCAGCTTAAAGATGGGTCATCTTGAATGGTGATGAGTGTGTCTTGATTGATCAAGCTTCGACCAAGACCAATGTATTCTTTGTGTTTCAATGCATTCTTCAATGTTGCATCCTCAGTTACAAACTCTTCAGGTTCAAGTTCATGCTTCCATTCCTTGGTGCTTTCCATGATCACATCATCCCCTCCCTCTTCAAAAAGATTTGTCCTCAAATCTGTTTTACCTGCAATAGAGAGGACCAAGTCAGTAACATCAAAGTTTAAAATCAGATTACACTTTCCTTGAAAGCCTCTTTGATAGGCATTGTTGCTGACTGGTTCGAATATGTAGAAGGCATTAATCCATTTAGTTCCTGATTCATTACTCAAACCTGATACATTGAATCAAAGCAAGTTAGCACATGAAAATTTATCAAAGAGTAATAATCTTATCCCAAATTGTTTTTTCTCGGTTTTGGCTTGTGTGCTGCATCTGGTGGTGCTTCTTTGATGAGGATGAAGCCAGTGACGTATTGGTGCTTATCCTGATCCAAATCAGGTGGCTTGAACCGCTTGTCTTCCACATGCTTGTTCTTTCTCCTTGTATGCTTTAAAGCTTCATCATAATCTGAAGATGGCTCTTTTGACAAAAACAAGTGCATCAAATCTGTGTAATCAATAAAAGAACTCTTGAAAACATGATCACTTACCTTAGCATGCTCACCTGGTCACCATATGTAAGCTTGAAGTGTTCTAAACTTATAAAGTTCCAAACAAGGCAAGCACAGGATCAGTCGGTTTGCATGATCCATAACTCTCTCACCTGAACATCTTTGGAACTGATTCCAATTCGACGTGAGACCCTGATGGGTTAAGTTTCCATTGCAGTTGAGTTTGTTGCTTAATTCTCTTTGGCTGGTAAGATATGATCCTCAGAATTCTCCTGTATAAAAGCTAGCGGCTCGGTTTTGTTGCTTCAGAGCTAGGCTTAGTCTGAGTTTATCTGCTGGTTTCCATATCTTATTATGGTCAAGATGCAAATCTTTTTGATCAACTTCCAACTCCTTATGACCCCAGCTGGTTCTAGCACGAAAATAGCACTCTCCAAGGATGATAATCTTGTGGACATATGCTCCAGGTCTCCACGAGTAAGTCTGTAACCTTCCAACACAATCAGATATAAGTTTGTCTTGGGAAAGATCCAAACCGACATGTTTTGCAAAACTAGCAATATCTTGATGATCAGGTGGCCATTTGCTGCGTCGTCTGATTTGTTGGATCCGTGACTGACTTAGCTTCATTCTCCAGTTGATTTCATAGTGAAAATCTTTAGGAGCTGAGCTGTGCAACAACGTTTCTCCAGAGGATAAAAGATCACTAAAATCAAAGGTTTCTGCTGCTGATTTCTTCTCAATCAGTTTGGTCTTGTTCTTCTGATTCCAGAGCTCTCCTCCAGGCACAAATCCAACATGTCTCATGCCCAAGTCATGTCCTGATAGCTCCACTTCTCTGTTCTTGTACCAAACAAAAGGAGTGAACAGAAAAGTACCTAAGAATGTCCTTTGGAAATCACATGGATCATAGACAATGAGTTGATTCATTCTGCGAGCTGTCTGAGGTTCCATGGGTGTCTTCTCTGCTACCATGTCTTGTTTGAAAGGAACCATGACGTTCTGAACAGGCTACTCTTCTTTATGAAAGATAGGTGATGTTACTTTGGCTTGATCTTCTTGGATAGGCGCAACTGGTTCTGGTTCTGCCACTTTGAGTTTTGAAACAGTAGTTACTGGTTCTTGATGCTGCTCTTTCTTGTAATGCTCACTCAAACAGAACTGCTTAACACCCATGGATGGCTTAAAGACTGTATTCTTCTTGCTGTAACAGGTTGTTGCCTTGCTAGATGTGACTTCCTTCATTGGAGACATCAGAGAGATATGGCCTTTGGATGCATACTTGTCCCTTAGTAACAACTTCAGACTCTCCCAAGTTGTGATAGTTGGTTCGTTGTAGAACCTGCGATCATCTTCTTCTTGCAACCACCACTTATAAGCACTTCCTTTGAGTTGAGAAATAGCAAAAGCTAATCTTTCCTTCTTCATGATTCTGTTGTAACGCAGCCACATGTCCATGGTTCTTTCCCACTCCAGATAGTCACTTTTTCCTGAAAAAGCATAGAGTCGAACATCAGTAACTGGTTTATAATCAGAATAAAGATCAATGGATTTAGGAGTGAGAGAAGATTGGTGTGGTCTCCTCCATTTGTTGGCTGATGGTTTGATATGTTGTTCTCCACGACCTGCATCTTCTTCTTTAAACCTCTTATGCTTGCTTGATTTGTATTGAACAGAATCTGGTGGTTTAGGCTTAAAGCTTTGAATTTCATTGATGATCTCTGCCTCATCCTTTTCTCCATAAGTTCATCATGTTCTTGCTGAGTTTCCATTCTTAATTTCATTATCTTCTGCAAAGTAGCAGTCTTGGCAATGTTGATTCCTCCTTCTCGATTTCTTTCCATGGTACCTGAAACAGAAAACAACACACTGCAGTAACAAGTTCTAAAGAAAACAAACAATCGACTTTCAAAACAGAAACATATTCAAAACGAAATCAAACCCTACACTTCTCAGATCATTTTCGAACACAACATATGACAAGAACAAATCAAAACTAATCAGAACATAATAGATCAACTTCTCAATACTGAAACAAATTGATTTCTGCAAACCCTAAACTGATTCAAATCAAGCAATCGATAACTTCTGCAACAAGAATCCGAAAAGTTTTAATCAGAAACAAGATCAAGGAACCCTAATTTATCAGATTTTCGACACAGAACACACAGATCTATCAGTTCTTAGCATGAATATGAAGAGACAAATCAAAAATCAGAGATTAAAAACACTTCCCTTCCAGAGTTGCTCTGATACCAAATAATATGACCCAGGATGTTGCTCTGGATCAGATGGGATAGATCCTTGCATAAACGAATCAGAGACTCAAGTTTATAAAGGTTTATGGATCGATTGGTGACACAAATAGATGTGGATGGACTCCTTGATACTCCTAGGAACTAGATCAGATATTACACACCAAACTAGAACCCTTAACTCTGGATATTACACACCAGAAACCTTAAGCAATTTCGACAGAGAAGTAAGGAAGAAGAAACAAGGTTTTTGATAAAAAGATGGGTGCTTTATTCGTGAGTTTCGACCATAATATATAGAGAGAAGGCTGTACATGCACAGCTTCTTGAAAACATAAGAAAAGAAGGCCAAGAGGCTCCTCTCGAAAATACATAGAGACTAAATGAAAAACATAGGATAAAACATAATATAAGGTCGGTCCAAAGTGTAACCGAGATGCATCATCTAGGGAATGTGAGAAGTAGTCTTGTGGCCTCGTTAAAAACCTCCCTCCGTAAAACCCCATTGGGACAAAACCAAAGTGAGGAAAATAGTACACACAATCCTACTTGCCTAGATGATGATCAGCTTGAAGGTGGAATGGATTGAATGATGGTTAAGGTGTCTTGGAAGATCAAGCTTCGACCAAGACCAATGTATTCTTCTTGTTTCAAAGAACTCTTCAATGTTGCATCCTCGGCAACAAACTCTTCAGGTTCATGATTCCATTCCTTGGTGCTTTCCATGATCACATCAGAACGGATCTGTGGCCGATGTGTTGTGTGTAAAAAAGCAAAGTCTAAGGCACTTAACCAAGGTTTGTACTCGGACCTACCCATTCCATCTCATCCTTGGGTTGATATTTCAATGGATTTTGTGCTTGGATTTCCTAGGTCTAGATCTGGCCGAGATTCTATCTCCGTGCCAACATCTCAGACAGAACTGAGGGCTTCACAAGAAGCGCAAACAAGAAAAGAAACAAAGTTATCTTTGAGGTGGGCGATCTTGTTTGGGTTCATCAAAGGAAAGAACGATTCCCTAACGAAAGAAAATCCAAACTCATGCCAAAGGTCGATGGTCCCTTTCAGATCCATAAGAAGATCCATGACAATGCTTATCAGCTTGATCTTCAAGGTAAATATGACATCTCTTCGAGTTTTAATGTTTCTGATCTATCTCCTTTTCCTGCAGATGATCCAGATTTTGGACAAACCCTTTTGAATAGGGAGGGAATGATGCACCTCAGGATGTGAATCAGGACATGGCACAGTCCCAGCATGGTGATCAGGACGATCAGATCCGTTCAGCCGAGGTTCATCCTTGCGCCGTACCAGACAGACAGACCGAGCTGTGTACCGGATCGACCCGCGTACACCCGGGAAGGACCTTAGGTTGGATCCACGACCAGATGACCAAACTGATCGACCCACACGCCTTCTTCCCCTACCTACTCGTCAATCTAAGGCCATCTGTCAAGCCAGAACCCACTTTGATCGAGAGGAACCAGATTCAGGAAACAACCTCTCTCTTTTGGCCCGATTGGTTCATACCGCACACCCGGACGAACGTACTCACGACCTGATCAACCAGTTTGATGCCTTCTTGGGATTTGATGACTCTAACTTCTCTAAGGCAAGGATACTTAAGCTGTCTGAAGATTTGGGTCAAGTAAATTCATCATCCGTTCATGACGGGTCAGTGATCCTCCCCGGGGACGACCCACCGTATGTCCTTCTCCTTACCGCAATGGAACTGATCATCATGGACACATCTAGACACTCGGAAGTATCTGGACCAGTCAACATCTGAGACTGCACCTTGACCAGTCTTCCTTGTTTTCCACAGTTTGACAAGATTTAGTCAAATTTATATTTTCTATGCATTGTTTTCTGCATTTTCTTTTATTTCTCTTTGACTCAAAACACTATAAAATGTACTCTTCTTCCTTTGCAATGAGATCATCGAATTTTCTTCTTATTTTTATGAGTTTTTACTCTTTGTTCTCTGTCAAGAACACTTCTAGTTTCTTTGGTGTGGTTAGCTCTAAACAAACGCCTCTTTCTAGTTGGACCAGTGCGCCACATCCGGCAACTGATCGAGTTTGCTTCCTTGTCGGACCTATGAGTCAAATCAGGTGACAACAAGCACCCAGGCAGTATCATTGGGTCATTCCACAACCCTTTGTGTCGTCATTCAATCCATCAGTTCTCTTCGGAGTTCATATCCCTTCATACCGGTAGAGTGATCTGATTTAGGGTGTATCAGTCTGGGTCGCCATATGGAGACCTAGGAACTCCGATTCCGGGTCTCCATATGGTGACTTAGGCTCTCTGAGTCCGGGTCGCCATATGGTGACCTAGGCTCTCCGGGTCCGGGTCGCCATATGGCGACCTAGGCTCTCCGAGTCTGGGTTGCCATATGGCGACCTGAACTTTCAAAGACTGGGTCGCCATATGGCGACCTCGGATCTCCAAGTCTGGGTCGCCATATGGAGATCTGTGTCTCTCCTTTTTATTCCTCTGCGAGTAGCGATCAAATAGTTTTTCGTTTCGTCTAAATCAAAGTTTCCGTTGAAATTTTACGATTAAAACTAGTAAGAGTCGCCAAACGAACCTCAGGTCGCTAAATACAGCTCCCAGGTTGCCATATGGAGAGTGAGACCACACCCCTTGGCTTCCCTTTTGAATCATCGAAATGCTCTTTTTTTGTCTCAATCGGAGTTACCGCTAGAACTTTACGATAAAAACCGCAAAGACTTATTTTTCGGATGAAGTTCATGGTTATCATATAAACGGCAACGGTTAACTCAACACCATAGTTGTCTAAACTATATGAGAAGTGTGAACTTCCAAGCTAAAGCGATGTCGTATCATTAAACATTCTTTTGAAGAAATCGTAAAAACGTTTAAATAGAAATACGGCCTAAAGAGCCTAGAACGCGGCTAAATACCCACTTGCGATTTCATATGAAATTGAACCCACAAATGTTATGACAGTGTATCTTTACTCGCAGAAGAAGATAAGTCTCGCGAAATCGGAAGATAAATGTCAAGTTTCCAAGACAATGATGAAGATCGAGATAAAAAGGAATGTTTCCGCAAAGCGATAAACTCGACCTAGGGGCAAAAATGGAAAGAGGAACCGACCCAGAAGGCATATATAACGGGAGCTAGAGCTAAAGCCGCAGGAGATCCGAATATTTACACCTGGAGAAGCTATATTGGCTTATAAGAACTTAAAACTTAGGTAAATAGAAGGGGAGAGTTATACTCAGACGTTTCTCCATCTTTGTTCGACGATTCTGATTTCCGTAGACTCATTGCACTTAGAAACCCTAAGCTTTATTCTCGACAAACTTGGTTTCTATGACTGGCACTCGATTACCAGAAAAACTTACTCCGGAAGTTTGATCTCTTGGTCCACTCTTTTAATTGAATTACCTCCGACTTGATCCTCGAAAGGGGTACGTAGGCATCCTTTCTTAAGGTCCAGTCCCAAATCCTTACAACCTTTTTCATCTTTTTTGTCTATTGCTAAGCGAGTTGCAGACACATAAGTTCTCTCGAAATCGGTAGTAGATCTAACAAACTTAGTCTCGTTTTGCTGCTTGTGTTATACGAATTCCTTCGTGATCCCGTTTCCAGACAAGCTTCATGTACGCTTTTGTCTCTGGAGCGCTCGTACGCAAATTCAAAATAAAGATCTATTGCTTTTTAAATTCATTATGTTATCTTTTCATGTTTTCCAAGTTTACTTGATTACTTTCGTTAGCTCTCGCAGAGAATCCGGGAACTCAGGGAAAGTTAGGGTTTCTTGACTTTGCTTAATTGAAATCGACAGTGTGAATTTCTGTTCCCACAGTTTGGCGCTAGAAGGAGTGGGGAGGAGGGGTACGGATTACTCTAACTCATGGCCACAATACGCTTAATCAGAACGATGTCTGGAACTATGAAAGACAATACTGAAGCTCGCAACAACGCTGGTAAAATAACTCCAGCAGTGACTGCTCCCATCGCCAACGCTTATGCAAACGCCGCAGTGCTTGAAAAATCGAAAACCTAGTCGCGACTTTTTGCCACAGGCGGAGCACCAAAACGAGCTCGTGATTTCTCTCATCAAACATAAAGGGCAACGTCAAAATCTATCAAACCCCGTAAATTTCGAGTTGAAAAATATCAGCGCAAAAGGGTTCGACCAAAAGACGTTTTTCGAAAACTTTTTGGAAAAATAAAACTTGCTCTCCTCGAAATTGCAGAGAAACCCTAGAATACTCACAGAGAAAGGAAGCATAGAAAATTGAGCGTACAACCCCCACTGTTGTACTTATTCCTAACAATTTTCGAAGAAACAAAGTTGATCTCTATTGAATCACTCGAAACCTAAAACGGCTGAGGAAAACTAAACTAAGCAAAACGAGCGTATCTGTCACTGCTAAACCTTTTTGTGAAACCTAAGATTTTGTAAAAAAAATCAAGATACGATTCTATGTGACATATTCAGTGAATTCTCGATGATTGTAACTTAAATTTACTTCGGAAAGACTACTCAAAATCCCCTCGGATCAATCACGCGTAAACGAGAAAATCTCCGATTAAGTTTGTGACACCCCCGAACATAAATGACCGAAAATGACACGGTCGATGCTCCCCAAAAGCCAATCCAAGGTTCCTGGAATACTTCCAAGTTCCTTATACTAGAAATCACAAAACACCAACGTTCCTATTGGACATCGCCCGAGGCTTTTCAACCCGACCGAGAAAATACCGATAGTTGGTTTGTCCGGAAAAGGAATAATATCATATGGAATCCGTACTTTTAAAAGATTATTTATAAATTATATATTTATTCATTCGAAAGCGTCTTACACAAATGCTATAGATTAACCTCGAGGTTTTCGGAAAATGATATTTATACATACTATTGATTAAAACTACTTTGCAAGGATAATAAAACTACCGCTGCCTAATGCTGTTCCTTTCTGTCCTAAAGTAAGGTCTCCCGCCTACTGGTTACCTGCATCACAAATGACTCATGAGAAACTAGTTTACTCAGTGAGTCTAATCCCACACCCCAAAACCTAACATTAGAATCCCGAGCAGTCGACATCATTTGAATGCAGAGGAAATATATTTCTTATTTATTGTATATATATAAGGCCTATCTTTTATCGATGTGAATTATATCCTAAACATCACCTCCACAATACCCGCCATTAACTCAAACTGATAATATATATATGTATATATATATATATATGCTATACCCGGAAAACAACCAAGGCTAACCGAACCTAGCAGGAAAATAAATATAACCATCATCTCCATCAGATATTCCAAGATCGAACATCTAATGCTGCATGCAGTTACACGGCCTCCAGGGTGAGACCCCATCATCGTGTCGTCATGACCTTTTTCCATTCCCAGGACCAAGTCACGGTTATGCGGGGACTTTGGGGAGAGTGAATATGATAAGACTTCACATGATACATATTCATTTACCTAATTATAAACATATATTTTAGTACTTGAGAAAAAGTACTGAGGCTCGGGGAAACCTCAAAGAGTTATTCTTAATAATTCTTTAGTGTTTACACAAGGCAAACACTTCATAATTAAATATTGATCAAGAGACAATAATTAATCAATCAACCATATTTAGCACACAATCATACTATACTCATTCATAAATTATTATCATCTGTCTAGACTCACCTTTGAATATATAAGATTGGTTAAGGAAGACTAGAATCGAGCTCAAGCTAATGACACTCCACTTCACTTCTGATTCAGAACGTCCACAAGGAAGGATCCGGTTGATTCCACCACTGACCTCGACCACTGACCTAAAACAAAGCAGTTCGGTACACAAGATCATTAATCCAACAGTTTGGTTTGGAAGAAGAAACTTAAATCATATCTTATCAGCTCGGTTCAAGAAAAAGCTTAGTATTTCAGATCAACTTAGACTAGATCAGGAATTCACAAGTTCATACCGTAGACAGCTCATCTTAGACCAGTACTAGACAAGATCAAATCTGTTTGGTTCAGAACAATAATATTCTGGCCGTTTGGTTCACTCTAACTACTTAAGTCAGTTCAGTTCAAGCTCGTTTATACTCCTCCTATATTATATCAGTTAGTTTAAGACAAGGTTGATTCAGGACAAGGTCAGTTCATTTTGTTTTAAATTCAATCAGATCATAACCACTTAGCTAGAAGTTTCCAAAGATTGATTCCATCCACAAGTAAATTAAACTGATCAGTACACCATGTTAAACAAGTGATCCGACCATGACCTTAGCTAAGCAACACATGGATGTGATCAGAACATGGCTAAGGCAGGTAGATGAAGCTTACCCTTGATCACCATGGTTAGATGGTCTTAAACGGTTCTCCTCTCCAAGCTTTACCCGCGGCTGAACTGATCACAAAGAGAGATGAGGGTTCTGTTCATATCAGAAGCTGAACAAGGTCTACGGTTTAATCAAACTCTCTCACCTTCTAATCCTTCTCACGAAAACAAACTGAGTCAACTGGTGGATGTTTTTCGTTCAGAATTTTTCTTGATCTTTCTCTTGGTTTCTACTTCTTTCTCTCTGATTTTTTTCACTGAAATTCTCTTTTTCTTTAAGCAACAAAAACATGCAAGCAGCTCACTGAAGGGGTTATATAGCTGAGGAGTAGTCCAAGCTGAGTGTCTCAGCTTAACAGAAAGCAGAAGTGATCAAAAGACAGCTGGCGTCCTGCTTCACTACACCAAGCCACCAGCAGCTTCCATTTCCTTCCTTTTAATAAAGGTTTATAAATCATATGCTTCTCACATGATCTGTCCAGGAAGCAAGCAAGCAGGCAGCTTGAGCTTGTCGTGACTTTTAATGGGAAAGCAGGCAGACAACGTAGTGAAGGACCATGGATGATTTGAAAGGAATTTTAAGAAGCTGGTCGATAATTTTCAGACAGTTTTCGAATAAAATTTTCTCAACCTTTGCTTCTTGTCCTACTTCGGCTAAACTCGTCCAGCTTGAATAAAATTCGACCAACATAATTAATACTCGACCAAAAATATCAAGGGAAGTCCTTTTGACTGCATGACAGTCCCGTTGAGACATTAATTCATCGGCTCAATTTTATTTTTTTAAATCTGGTCGACAAACTCTGAACTGGTTGAGCGGGAAATTTCTCGACCAAAAATTTATTGGCTCGTGAGGGTTATTAAAAAGTTAACTCCCGATAGTTAAGCTTATCACAGCCAAAGTTTCAAGGCTAAAACCCAGAAACAAAATTTGGGGAACAGCCACAAAAGTGAGTTTTCCGAAAAGACGGCTCTCGTAAAGCCAATTTGAAAACACACTTACATAACGATTTTCGTAAATTTAAACTCAAAAAAAATTTACGAAACAAATTTCGTAAAACTAAACTCATGAAATTTCGAGGAATAACTTTCGTAAAATTAAAGTTCAAAACATTTTCCGAAATAGCTATCGTAAAATCAAACGTCACAATATTTTATGGAACATCGTTCGCAAAGTGAAGCGAGTTAGCATTCGATGATACAAATTTTGTAGAAATTTTTTGAAAACATTTACGAAACGACCGCACCAGCATACCATCAAAACTCGAGTTGGACCGAACGAGCCGTCCAACTAGCATGTTCGGCGAGTTGGACCGAACGAGCAGTCCTTTGGATCACATTTACTTCTCCTTTGAATCTCGATCGAAACGCTTTTCAGTTCATAACAAGTAAGACTTGCCCAAACTCCTTGGCTTGCTCCTACTCGCCCTCTTTGTCATCCTACTACCTCCATATTGGCGTTCTCCTTCAAATCTCGATCGAAACATATCTTTCTTCTTCTCTATTGGAGTGACCTTTGGAACTTTAACAACTGCAAAGTCTTGTTTTCTCATACGAATTCAAATTGATCCTATAAAAACGGCAACAATTAACTTAACACCTTAGTCGCCTCAACTATACGAGTAATTTAAACCTTTTTATAAAAATTGACATCGCATCTCAGGTACTCTTTCGAAGAGATCGCTAAAACGTTGAAGTCAAAAAACGGCCCTAAAAAGTGTAAAACACGAATAAAAGCCCACTTACGATTCTTGACGAAAACGAGCCCAATGGTATTTTGACGGTCTATCTTTTATTTCCGGGAGAAGATAAAAGTCAAGTTCGGAAGATAAATGTTAAGTTAAAAGGGATAAACACCAATACTGAAAAATATGGATCGACAAACCAAAACCGCAAGAAAGGTTCGAGCCTAAACGGGGCAAGGAAGAACTGATATTTTTACTATTCTTCAAGGGCGTACAGACACAAGAAGTGGAAGGGGAAACGAGCAAGCAAAACAGAGAAGAGGTAACCCAAACCTTCAAGAAAACTAAGGTCAGTCCGACTTGGAAGTTTTTGAAATTAGACTTGGAGTTTTCGTAGGAAGGTACTAAGAAATAGAAATGCTTAAGAGATAACCATAAAAATTTAAGGAACTAAGGATTTCGGAGATTAATCCAGCGAGCTAGGTCTTAGGAATTTTCGTGTCTCGATCTATTGTTTTGTGACTGTCCAGGCATATCTTGCAAACCAATCTAAACTCTCGTAAAATCGTGAAACGATCGCCACGCATACTCAGCTCGCTTCCTAAAGAAAGAAAGAATTAGAAACGCGAACGTCATCTTAAAACCCAATCGTTCCTAGCAATTTTCTTAAAAACCGACATATTCCTAGGCGTAAACCCGAAACTCACCAAGTCACAATCCTAGCGTCGTTTTCAAACCGACCTTGATTGTCGATAATACCAATCCTTCAAAATATCGGTTCAGCTGTTTTCTTTCGTAAAAAGAAAGGGAGAGAGTAGGTATGTATACAATACTCGTATACTCAATTACTTAAAAAATAAATAAAAATTTTGTCTTGGCATCAAGTAAACGCTTTCGACAAAGCAAACCCTCGCAGAAGTAGACATAGAATCATTTAGGCAATGCGATGCCTCATAAAACCGATAATCCATTACTTTCGTATAACTATAACATTTTATATGGAAGAGCCTATGGGAAAACAAGATCTGTGTCATGAAAAAAACGACTTTGCAATGCGGAAAAGAGAATGAGGAAAACTCATTCCTCGTTCTCAAATATCACGAGTAATTTGCGAGAGAAATTTACTTCTATACTATTCACTCCTCGTAAAACTTACGAGAAATATCCTTTGTACAGCCACACCAAGTTATGCAAAGAAACTTTCGGAAACAAACCTAGCAAGTTTTACGGAGAAGTGTTTTGGACGATTTACATATAGCTAAAAACAAAGTCATATGACTCGTCTCTCAACGAAAAAACTAAACTTTAACTCTTCGCACTACGGTCTTACAGATCTCATTCTTTAGCCATGCGACTCGCTGGCTTCTGCCCCCATCTCCCTCGGTTCCGTTCGAGCATGCAATCATTTGCACGGGTTCTTTATGGAGCATCTTAGGTTTTGTCTTCATCATAAAGAAAAAACAATTTTTGTACGGCTATAGGAAACATTATACAAAACATTCATCGTATAACTGCTACCTATAGTGGAAAATCGTTTCTAACATCATTTGTCGTCTTAGCACGGAAAACTCCAACTTGGCCCATCAATCTCGACAAACACTCTTTGGCGCTCTGCCAATTATGCCTTTCGATAACAATCCGAACAAGAATTTGGCATCCTCTTTGGAACAATTCTAAACTAACATGACCTTAATGTTAACACAAATGTGCCATGGTATATTTCGTGACCAGAAACGTCCTCGCCTATGCGGCTGAACATATCCTTCAGACCAAGCTAAAATGTTCGAGGGACAACTGCTCCATCCAATCACTTAAGGAAAAAACGACAATCCAAGATTATTCTAAAAAATCCAAGTGCAAATAGTTATCGTATAACCCATAATCAGAAATCATACGATAAATTCTTAATATCAAAACTTAGTTGTAACCACCAGAATGTTAACGGTAACCGGTAAACTTAAACTTGTCTACAATCAACCAAGTTCAATATGTTCTGCAGTTTACTCTAAAACCACCAAGTTTTACAAGTAAAAAGCGGCACATAAGGAAAAACTCATAACAAAGCTCCTAGAGCTATACGAACCATCCTTAACTATACACAAATCTCAGGGGGCCTACTCTTCACAAAGCACAGTGAAGGAAGTCGCACATTCTCATGGTCAAATTTACAGGACCCATTGGTCCTAATTCCTCGCTAACAAATCAAACAATTTAACGTCTGAACATGAACACGGTTTTGGCTGCGAACATCCGCAAACAAAACAAAAAGTTTCTCTGCCGTAAGGTTAAAACAAAACCCTTCCGATGCAACATATCTTCAAGCCCGCGAACATTTCAAGCACGAAATGCGGCTGATGTAGCTTTTATTATGCATTCTCAAATTAACCCTATAAGCTAGTTTTTACTCTCTCGAAAAAGAGGTTCAACTGTAGTACTTAGGGATCAAATCCACAGGGAGCGTGGGCACACAATAGACTATAAGTGTTTATATTAAGCTAGGCAAATAGTTTATTAAAGAAGTAATAGTAGACAAATAAGCAAGTGATTGCTTTGACAACAATAAGATCAAATAGCTAGGTCTAAGGATTTATCAATCAATAGATTCAAAACAGACATCAAGGATGCTAAGGGTTTTATAGATCAAATTCTAGAACTCGAATTCAATAGCAAGTAACCCAGCTCTCACATGGAATTACTAATAAGATGCCTAAGTTCTATGTTCCAGCTCTCGCATGCAAACAAGGATCGAGCGTCGATCGATACCTATGTTTGGGTATCGATCGATAATGTTCAACTAGATTATAGACCAACTCTCGTAAGCGCCTCGATATCTAATCCATACAGGGCTCGGGTCCCGTTAATTAATTGCACGCTCGTACCTCTCAATTGTCCTATGATTATAGGTTCAAGCAATCAGTCACACTCTCGTGCTATTCCACTACTCTAGATCCTAATATTAAAAGCCACCCTGGTGTAGAGATCAATAGATATCCTAGCATTGCAATGACTATCAGTTTGACATTAAGAACATGAAATCCCTAAACTTAACAAGATGGTTACTCAGACATTGAAGCCATAGCACAAATCAATGTCTGAATAAATAATAGATATAGAAATAAATATAAAAGAAAATAAGTTCCAATAAATCTCTGAAGGAGAATTGATCTTCTCTCCAAAACTTAAGACAATGAATAAAATAAAACCTAGCCGTCAACAATGGCTTAGAAAACTATATAAATTAGGTCTAAACTCGTGTAGGGGCATTCTGGTAACTTGCCAAGACATCTGGGCTTTAGTCGGCCACAAAATAAGTTGGGCCTGTCTTCTTGGATCACCTTCGATCGACACCAAGGCTGTTCCGTCGATCGACACTCATTCATCTTCTCGACAACTTCCTTTCGCGAAGCAGACAAACCACTCTTCAGTAAATTGGGCATAACTTTAAATATAACTGTCCGATAGACCTTAAACCGGTGACATTGGAAAGCTAACTCAAATATGTATCGTCTGTCAAAATATCAGATCAATCGGACCATGTGAAGGTCTCCATCCATAGCTAAACATCGGACGCATCTGCGCAGTTCTGCATCTCTAAAAGCTCAAGAATCACCAAAGTTCTCCATAACGTACCTGAACCTGAAAATACTCTAAAACATATGGTAGACTCTAAATAGGGCTGATATCATGGCACAATAGTGGTAAATATCAGGTCCTGTCAACTCCCCCCATATTTAACCTTTTGCTTGTCCTCAAGCAAACAAAGCCTTTGAAAGAGGTTTTAAAAAGCAAAGACTCATATAATGTCTAAGTATAACTGTCACCTACTTAATTACAACCACAGGTGCTGGATCTTCTCTGACATATACGTCCTTCTCTGACATCAATGATTGCTCCGGCAGTGGCCATGAAAGGTCTTCCTAAGATAATCGGGTTTATGGGTTCTCGCTCATATTTAAGTACTATGAAATCTGAAGGTATATCACAGTTATGAATGTGTACGGGCACGTCCTCAAGTAAAACTTCCGGAATTCTAGTGGATTCATCAGCTAAAACGAGAGTGACCCTGGTAGGTTGAAACTGTATTAGCCCGAGGGTGACTGCAACTGAATAAGGCATCATGTTTACACTAGAGCCTAAATAGCATAGAAATCTTTGGAATCTCTCATTGCTGATAGTGCAGTCCAGAACAAAGCTACTGGGATCAGGGAGTTTAACTGGAGTTTTTCCTTGAATAATTTTGCTCACTTCTTCGGATACCATCATCACGCAGTGTTCTGATTCATGGAATCCTCGCGATGCTGCATCTTTCATGTACTGCTTAATAGCAGTTGAAATGTGAATGGCATCGCTTAGGCATCTCAATGCTTACTTTTTCAAATGCTTTCTTTCATATTTCTTTTTCTAGCTGCTTCTTCTTCTTAGGGTTTTTTTGGAGGAAAGGGGGTTTCGGTTGGTAGACCTTTGTTCTAACTGGTTCGGTTGGTTCTGGTTCAGAGTGTCGATCGCTTCTTGATTCAAAGCGTCTATTGTCGCTCGACTCTCGGTAATGAGTGTCGATAGATGTCTCCTACTCCCGTACTCTTTCCCTTCAGTTTAGTAAACAATTCCTCAAGTTCGTCATTCTGGTCCAATCCTTCAGTTTCGGGAGGGATTTCAGAATCTTGCTCGTCAATTTCGAGCGGGATAGGGTGCAATTTTTCTTTTTAATCTGTAGCGATTTTCTCAAATTCATTAACAGTGATGCTCTCTTTAACGCAAGGGGTGACTTGTCTACCGCTTCGTAAAGCTACGAAATTACAATGGCTCCTAGGTTTAGCGTCTGTTTTACCAGGCAAGAATTCGTCCTCCTTCCTCATGGACATAGCGTTACTTGCCACTTGGTTGTTGATCCTCTTAATGTGTTCGCTAAGAGTTTCAATTTGTTCCGTCATCTCCAAGTATATCAGATCTAACTTCTCACTGAGATCGGCAGATATTCTACCGTTTCCCATGAAGACTTGATTCATTTTTTACTTTGAACTTCTTTCGTGTCAGTTCACAATGGCGTCGTAGTTGCTTGTGAAATTGCCAGCGCTTTCCCTAAATCATTGGTCGTTCAGATTCATCACATCAAAGAACTCAAATCGTTTTTTGAAGTCGGAAAAAACAGCATCGTCCTTACCTTAATGTCGAGATAAGCTATGTTTGTCCAGAAGGTCTGCAACTGATGCCATAGTCTTTCTAACTCGGATCGAGTGTTTCTCCTCTGCGAACATTAGTGGTTCTTTCCCTTCGGTGTCTTTCTTTTCGAAAGCTCTACCTAAAGATATGTTCTCTATCAGAATTTTTGAACTTGCAGGGTTTCGAGTTCCGAAGTTCCCCTCGCTGGCTGTATCAATGATAGTTTGATATTCTAGGTTTAGTCCTCTATAGAAAGTGTTTATGAGTTGGAGTTCTGAGAATCCATGGTGCGGGCACAAAATCTGGTAGCTCTTGAACCTCGTCCAGGCCTTTTTAAAGGATTTGCGGCTACCTTGAATGAATGTGGATATTTCTCTCCTCGCTTCCCAGTATCTCTCCTCGTCAAAGAAGTGACTGATGAAAGCGCTTCTAATATCTTCCAACAGGTGAGGGATCCTATTGATAGCTGGTTCAGCCATCTCCTGATGTCACCTTCAAGGGGAAAAAGAAAAAAGTTTTTAGCGATTGAAATCGATGTCACAATCTCTTCTACCATCTCGATATGATCGTTCGGGTGTTCAGTAGAAAAACCACTAATTTGATTTTTGAGTGGCATAACTAGGAAGACGATATCAAGCTCAGAGCCTCCTTCCTGTATGGTTATCAGATAATCTAATTGTAGATCTATTGGAATAGGTCTTACTGGGGTTTAGGTATTCAAGCATAAGCAATTCATGTTTTATTTCACTCGTTGGAGATTTAGTGATTTGATTAGGGATTGCAGCTCCCTGATCATTAATGAGTTGGCTTACTTCGTTGCTTTTATTGGTCATTGGTTCTATCAAGAATACTTTCTTATTATCAGAATCAGTAAAGGCGTACTTATCTGCTTCCAGCTGATCAGTATCGATCGATGTAAATGAAAGGGTGTCGCCCGAAAGTAGTGGACTAACGTTGATTGATTCCGGATGATCCCCGTCGATCTATTCTTTTTGTCCTGATCCATATTCTCTCCTTTAAGTACCTGCGTCATGAGGATCAGGGGAAGAACAATTTAGCAAATAGTAAAGTAAAAATCCAAACGAAATCTAATGACAATAGGAAAGAGTCCCTCGCAACGACACCAAATTTGATGTGGGGTTTTATATCACTTTCAAATTAACCATATTTCCCACTTTTACTCTCTCAAATATGAAATTCAGTGTAGTAATCGAATCCACAGAGACTCTTGGATTTCACAATAGACTTATTGCTTTCGAATTAAAGCTAGATGAATGATAATAATAGAACTGATTTCAAGATTGATTTGGTTTGTGAAGATCAAATTAAGGGATTAGAATTAGGAGAAATTCTTAGGTAGGATTAAATAATGCAGACTAATAGATTACTAGGGCTTTAATTAAGTATCGTTCTCGAACTCAAACCTTAGGGTTGGGAGATTGCTCTCTCGCATATCAGCTGAGTGCCGATCGATGTCCACAATGTGGTGTCGATCGATGCTCATTCGAAACAGTACTGGTTCGCGGCTTGATGGGTTCTCTAAACTTCTAATTCAACTTTTGTTTGTTACCAGTTATTTAGATTGTTTAAGATAGGATCAGGGTCCTAACCAAGCTCTCGCATACGCTATGGAACCCTAATTTCTAAGATTGAGTTGATCAAATTCAACTTAGCATTAATAGCAACTTAAACAAAGAACCAAGAAGATTACCCTAACAATTCTGTAAAATCAACAAGACATTACTACCATTTAAGAACCCTAAATCTAAAAATGAATTAGTCAGACATAGCAATAAAGAACATGATTAAAGTCTAAATAAATTGCATAGAATAAACTCAGTAAAAAAGACAAGGAATTCAAGATCTTCTCTGTAATGATGATCAGATCTCTCTCTCTCCAATAGATGTAACAAGATGTTGCAACTCTCAACTCTAAAAATTATGTATACATTAGAAGACAACTCTCTCTTAGGTCTTCTATGCTCTCCTAAAACTAATAAATAGTCTAAATTTCGCCCAGGAACTTATCTTGCAAATGATGGAACTTATGGGTAAAACTTGTAATTTCTCAAGCCTTCATTAATCTCGCAGTCAACTTGGCTGTCGAGCTATGCATAGTGTATGACGTCGATCGATGGTTCACTCATAAAATGGATCCGACTCTGAGTTTCTTCCTGAGCATCCCAAGTGCTCCAAAATATCCCAAAAGCTCCAATTGCTTCCAATAAGTACCTAGACCTGTAAATACTCTAAAATAGTACCACATGCATACAAAAGACTCTAAACAGTCTATATATCATGGGTAAAATAGGTAAAATCCATGACATATTAGGAGTCCCTGAGACTATCTTCTACATAAGTTGTTCAAGTACTCATTTGCTGGAGATGCTTCATATTGGCTTAAGCAGTTACCAGCAGGATATGTTACATACTAGGAAGACATCAAGAATGCCTACCTACATAATTTCCTTGATGATTCGCAGTCTGAAGACTTGAGGAAAAAAATTGCTATATTCAGACAGGAACCTACGGAATCATTTAAGAGCTCATGGATCAGATTCAAGTCATATCAGAGAGATTTTCCACACCATGGATTCAACGAGGTACAACTACTTAGTACCTTCTTCAGAGGCATCATTGTGGTTTACCACATGGCTCTAGACACTGCTAGTGAAGGGAATTTCACCACTAGGAACCAATAAGAGGCTGTGAGACTTATTGAGAACTTGACATCTAGCAATGGAACCAAAAACATAGCATATGAATGAAGTTAAGTAGTGTTCCCAAGCTTCTCAAGAAACAAGTGAGTTTTTTTCTTCAGAAGATGTAGAGCTTGTTGATAACGCTTGTGAAAAGGGCGATGAAGAGGATATGAACTACATTAGTGGTACTAGTTTCAGAAGTATGGAAATCAGAGTTGGAACAGGAACTCCTATGGCACTGGTCAAAGGAGTAATTACAGCTAGAGTTCACAGCACCAGAGACATTACATCAACAAGAACAGCAATAACATGAACTATGGAGCTTCTTCTTACTAGAATCTTCCACCAGTAACTCAAGGAAGAAAAATAGAGAGTATGAATTATCAAGTTCTTGAGAGTCAGCAGAAGTTGACATTGGCTTTCAATGGTAAGACAAGTGTTGTATACACCAACCTGAATGACAAGTTCAAAGCTCTCAGCACCCACGTAAGAAGTTAGAGACTCAAGTGGTTCAGACCAGTGAAGATCTAAGAAGGCAGGAAGCCCTGATTAAAGGAAAATGAGAGGGTGGACAGAGAAACCACGTGAATCCACTTATAGATGATGATTTTTGGAAGTGGTAAAGGAGGAGAAACTCCAAGAAGGAGTCTTTCAATTTAAAAGTTCAATGTCCTTAAGCGGTTCTCATTCGTGTCGATCGACACCCCAGACAGACTAACGAGGGATGAGAACGGAGTCATGCATGACCAAGATGGTCATCTGCGTAATGCAGCAGGGTAGAAATTGGATGATCAGGGGGATGTAGTCCCTGTACCAGAGGAAGCTGCTAGAGAAGCTGCTGTACCTCTAGCTGAGGATGATGGCAAAAGAATGTTGGCTGACTACAACCGTCCATATCAATACTAGGCCAACATATATTCTATTTGTCATCCTACTTTCCACAGGAATAATATTAAGCTGAAGCCTCCATACTTTACACTTGTGGGACAGACACCATATATGGTCACCCCCATGAGCATCCACTGGACCATCTTGAGAGGTTAGACGATCTAGTTTCTTCTATCAAAGCCAATGGAGTCTCTGTGAATATCTTCTATATGAGTTGTTCAAGTACTCACTTGCTAGAGATGCTTCATATTGGCTTAAGCAGTTACCACCACGATATGTTACATACTGGGAAGACATCAAGAATGCCTACCTGCGTAAATTTCCTGATAATTTGCAGTCTGAAGACTTGAGGAAAAAAATTGCTACATTCACACAGGAACCTGCATAATCATTTAAGAGCTCATGGATCAGATTCGAGTCATATCAGAGAGATTGTCCACACCATGGATTCAACAAGGTACAACTACTTAGTACCTTCTTCAGAGACATCGTTGTGGTTTACCACATGGCTCTAGACACTGCTAGTGAAGGGAATTTCACCACTAGGAATCCAGAAGAGGCTATGAGACTTATTGAGAACTTGGCATCTAGCAATGGAACCAAGAACATTGATTTGGGGAGGAATATATCGGCTGTTATCCTTGGTAAGGAGCCGATGAATGAAGTTAAGGCCATGCTGGATAGTGTTCACAAGCTTCTCAAGAAACAAGTGAGTTTTTTCAGAAGATGCAGAGGTTGTTGATACAACCTATGACAAGGGCGATGAAGAGGATCTGAATTACATCAGTGGTACTAGTTTTCAGAAGTATGGGAATCAAAGTTGAAATAGGAACTCCTATGGCACTGGTCAGAGGGGTAATTACAAGGAGTTCACAGAGCAAGAGACTTTACATAAACAAGAACAACAATAACATGAACAATGGAGCTTCTGCTTACCAGAATCTTTCACCAGTAACTCAAGGAAGCAACGTAGAGAGAATGAATTATCAAGTTCTTGATGGTCAGCAAAACTTGACAGTGGCTTTTAATGGGAAGACAGATGTTACATTCACCAACCTGAATGACAAGTTCAAAGCTCCCAGCACCCATGTAAGAAGTTAGAGACTCAAGTGGTTCAGACCAGTGAAGTTGTGAGAAGGTAGGAAGCCATGTTTAAAGTAAAAGGAGAGGTTGGACAGAGAAACCATGTGAATGCACTGATTGATGATGATTTTTGGCATGTGGTGAAGGATGAGAAACTCCAAGAAGGAGACTTTCAATTTGAAAGTTCAATGTCCTTCGGCGATTCTCATTCGTGTCGATCAACACCCAGACAAACTATCGTTTCGACATCCGAGACAGAACGATGATCAACACCTCATAATGAGTCCGTAGGATCTTGTGAAACAGCAAGCATCGATCGACACCCACACATGTTCGTCGATCGACACCCACCGATTACCCAAAGAGTGATATTACCAAGTAATGATGTAGAACGTTTGAAGGCTTCAAGACACTCATCTAAGATATCAACAAAACCTACAGGTGACACTAACCAGCAACATGAAGATGCACCAGATCCAATGATCATTGACCATGCTAAAAAGGAACAAGTTTATAAGAGAAAGAAGAACAAGGCTCCTATTCATCTAAGAAGAGAAGCTAATGAGAAAAAGTTGGATAGTTTCACCAAGAGGGATGATGAGGATTCTTGTGAACATGCCATTCGATGAAGCTTATTGGGCCCACTGGTTATAGATGTTTTTCTGAGAAAGCAAAGTGACAGACAAGGACATCGAGCGTAAGAAGAAGAAGAAGAAGAAGAAGAAGAAGAAGAAGAAGAAGAAGAAGAAGAAGAAGAAGAAGAAGAAGAAGAAGAAGAAGAAGAAGAAGAAGAAGAAGAAGAAGAAGAAGAAGAAGAAGAAGAAGAAGAAGAAGAAGAAGAAGAAGAAGAAGAAGAAGAAGAAGAAGAAGAAGAAGAAGAAGAAGAGTGATCCTCGGATGTTTGTGGTTACATGCATGATTGGAAGTACAACTATCCTAATGCCCACTGCAACACAAGTTCTTCAGTCAACATTAAGCCAAGGTCTATGGCTGAGCAGTTATGTCTGAAGATAGAACTTTCTAGTGATTCATTCACTTTTGTTGATTTCTGCAAGGTAGAGGGATTGTCAGAAACCCTCAGGTAGAAATCTGCAAAGCCCTAGATCCATTAGATTTTAATGTTATAGATATTTTCAGATAGACTGTAATTTTTCTCTATTACATGGGAGAGCCTTCGTGGCTATTGTAGGAGATGCTTGCGACATGAAGACAAACATGCTATATCTGTCACTCATCAATGAGATTGATTTCTATGACTATGTCTAAGTGGTCAAGGGAAACACACCCTATATTGAGATAGGAGATGATCAAAGATTTGTGGCAGTTTGTTACTCTGATTCTGGCGCATAGTATGAATCAGATGGAGAAGCGTCGATTGACACCCAACCTGGAGTATTTATCGACAGTCATGCGATTCAAGAATACCGAGAAGCTTTTTCGGGTGAAGCCACAATTCCACCTAAGGGAACATTCAGTGTAG
Organism: Moricandia moricandioides; assembly: GCA_905132885.1. Lineage (NCBI taxonomy): Eukaryota > Viridiplantae > Streptophyta > Magnoliopsida > Brassicales > Brassicaceae > Moricandia > Moricandia moricandioides. Next base: position 46,027 of record CAJHQQ010000579.1, read on the forward strand.
TAACAATCAAAGAACATGAAAACGAATATGAAGCATTGATTGAAACCTCGCATCCGCCATCGATCAAAACCCGAGCATTTCCAGAGTCCGAACGATTCTACACAAAACAACCAGCTACTCCTCCTAGATTTAAAAGATCTGAACAACCTGAAAATTTTCTTTCAGCAGATGAATTTGGAGTTGTCATAGATCAGATGGGGGCGCACATGCAAAAGATGGGAGGATCATCAATCTTTTCAAGAAAAACTTAGCAAACATTCTTGAGATGACTCATGGTACAGGAAATGTCTACCTCAGTCTACCACAATATGACAGGTGTCATAAGTTAGAAAACCAAATTTCGCAAGCACCTGAGATCTACAAAAGAGAACCAATTGAAGACATGAGAACTGAAATCAAGAGCTCAAGAGAAGATATTAGATGAATTCTATAAGAAGATTGATGCACTCTACTATCTTCTCAACATCAACATTGGATGGATCAACATATGTATGAAAGAGATACAACTGAAAATGGATTACACACATGAAATTATGCATAAGTGATAAGACCTGATATTTACCACTATTGTACCATGATATCAGCCCTATTTAGAGTCTATTATTTGTGTTTGGAGTATGTTTTAGAGCATTTTCAGGTTCAGGTACATTCTGGAGAACATTGGTGATTCTGGAGCTTTTTTAGGTGCAGAACTGAGCACACATGTCAGATATTTTGCTATGGATGGAGACCTTTCCACCGTGCGATTGAGCTGATATTTTGACACAAGATAGAGGTTTGGGTTATATTTCCAATGCCGCTTTTTTAGGTATATGTGACGGTTAGATCTAAATTTATGCATGTCTTACTGAAGAGTGGTATGTCTGCCTCATGAGAGGAAGCTGTCGAGAAGATGAAGGACCATCGATCGACGGCACAGCCTTAGTGTCGATCGATGGTGATTCCAGAATACAGGTCTGACTTGTTTCGAGACCAACTGAAGCCCAGAAGCCTCCAAAAAGTACCAAAATACTCCTGGACGTGTTTTTGACCTATTTTATGTTCTGATGAGCCATTGTTGATGCCTATGTTTTTACTTGTTAGAAGAGAAGAGGTTAGGATTGGAGAAAGGGATCTGAACACCTTTGCAGAGAAGATATTGAACTCCCTTTATCTCTTATCTTATTATTTTATGCAATTCATTCAGTTATTTGTTATGTTTCTCATAATCATGTCTGAGTAGTTTTCTTTTACATTTAGGGTTCTTCAAAGGTGGTGAATTGTTAATCACATAGAATTGTTAGGGTAATCATCTATTTCGTTGTATAAGTTGTTCTTAATGCTGAGTTGAAGGTGATCACTTCAACCCTAGATTATAGGAATTATTAGCGCAAGCGAGAACCTGGTCATAACCATGAAACTTATCTTAAACAGTCTAAAACCCTAGTAACAAACGAGAGTTGAATTAGGAGTTTAGAGAACATATCAAACATAAAAAATCGTATCTGTTTAGAAGTATCATAGATCAACACCACATAGTGGCATCGATCGATACTCAGTTGAGATTCACGCAAGTGATCTCCTAAACCCAAAAGTTTGAGTTCGAGAACGGTACTATATAATTTAGCTTACCTGAGAATTTCCCCTAAGCTCTTCTAGAATTTAGCTTACCTGGAATGTCATTGAGGGAATACCCAATGTTAAATTTGGTGCCGTTGTTGGGGAACATTGATCGCCATTAGATTTAATTTCTAGGATTTAGTCTAGGTTTGTTGTTACTTTCAAGTTTCATGAATTATAGGGAATAAGATGCACAAATATGTAAATATTCTAGAACTCAAATATTAATTATTCTGACCCTTTTACTCCAACTCTCGTATGCGAGCAAAAGAAAATACCAATGATCGATGGCTAAGGCCTTGTCGATCGACGTGAAATCAGAAGGAAGTGTGAACGAGATTTGATATGTTCACCAAGCTAATTAGACCAGCTCTCGCATGCGCGTAACAACCTAGTTCAATGGAGTCTATTCTGGCATAGAACCTATTCTCGTAGTCGTCCATGTCCTACTTTCGAGATTCTAGTTAGCTACTTTAGAATGAAAACATTAAGCACAACTCAATTGATGGATACTAACTTAACCTAGCAATCCTACTTTTGGGCTAATCCATGATTTTTATCATTCAACCCTAAATATAATTGGTAACTACTCAGACATAATCAAAGTAAGAATAATAATCTGGATATGATGCATAGATAAAATATTGGGGTTCCAATACAAGCCTCCCTAAGGAGTTATGAATCTTCTCCCTAAATGAATCCTAAAACTATAATGGAGTGCTGGTGCACACACACACACTTTGGCACCCTAGCACAATTGCACACCCTTTTTGGTGCAATACATAAAGTATAAATATAAAACCCTAAAGTCTAGGTCAAAACTCGTCCAGGGGTAATCTTGTAACCTTGTGTCTTGTCTCTAACTTGGGCTTGAAATGAGTTGTCTTCGAATTGGTTATTGATCGATGTCAGATGTGCAACATCGATCGATCTTGGTCATGTAACATCGGTCGACGCCAAGGTAGTGTCATCGATCGACGGAAGTCTTGTACTTCGACTCTCCCATTGATCAACTACGAATTATTCTTCTTTAAATGCTCCAAAAGCTTCAAGTATCTCTATATATTTCCAAAACGTACATGGACCTGTAAAGACCTTAAAACATAGTGTAGAAACCCTAAATAGAGCCTATAACATGGCCTGAAACTGGTAATAAATAGGTTATATCACGTATCTTTATTCGAAGAAGAAGAAGTCTCACGAAATCGGAAGATAAATGTCAAGTTTCCAAGATAATGATGAAGATCGAGATAAAAAGAATGTTTCCGCGAAGCGATAAACTCGGCCTAGGGGCACAAAAGGAAAGAGGAACCAACCCAGAAGGCATATATCAGGGGAGCTGAAGCTAAAGGCGCAGGGATCCAAAGATTTAGACCTAGAATAATTCTGCTAGCTTAGAAGAATTTAGGATATAGACGGTTGCATACTCGAAACTTTACTTAGATCCTTCTCCATCTATGTTCTGAGATTCTCTTTGTTAGCTAGATTCTACTCGTTTTGTTCTTCGGAAAATCCTATAGCTTTGTTCTTATCATTCTATTAAACGCCTATGTGCAACTGACTATTGATATTCTTTTATCTCTTTCTTCTTCATTTTCGTATGTTTACGCAGATAATCCAGGACCTCTGGGAAAATTGGGTTCTCCTGGCTTTTCCTTAATTTATAGAGATTGACAGTGTGGATTTCGGTTCCCACAATATTTAGATTACTGTGATTGTGTCATTCTCACTAATGTATTTTTATATCTTAGCTTATGTTTCTTATTTAGTAAAAAACTTATGGAAAATGATAGCGAAGTTGACATACACATAAACAACTATAAAATACACACATCACGTCATGCCATTGCATCACACAAAAATAACATTTATAACATACACACTGACATCATGCCATTGCAGCACACAAAAAAAAAACAGCAAATAAGAGTTGGTCATAATTTAACAAATTCCAGCAAACATAATTTATCATGTTGGAACAATAATCTCTGACTCTGGCAGTAACTGAACTAAAAACAACATAAACATTGTGTCTAACCGTAGGAGTGAAGTGGTCTTTATTATTCTCTTCATGAATCTCTTCACTTCTTGGACCCTTCACAATGTTTTTGTGATTCTTGAGCTTGATTCTTCAGTTTATCAACTTTGCTTTCTACTTCTCTAAGCTTTGACAGCATCTTATGTTATGATTCCCAGCTAATGCATTCTCCTCTTCAATCAGTTTGATCCATCTCTTAGGGTTTCCACAAAAGACTTACATATTCATCAAATATAAAACAAAATAATAACCTGATTTCTAAGTCCAAAATCATTATTTGTGTTTTTCTACTAAAACCAGGTAATCAGGATGGCATAACACACTTCTTGACATTACTTGATTTGCATCAGTTTACGTTATCTCCAGCTCTCACAATAGTGAAACCCTGAGAGCCACGTTTCAGAGACCGCATGATTCCTTGATCTCCTGATGGCATAACCATTACCTAGCAGAAAGTTCCAGTAATGTAAGTCATTAGTTGAATCAGTGTCATTAGTATCTTTAAAGAATAGGCACATCCATAAGTATTTTTTCGATTTAAATCTAATGACAACAAAAAACTTGAAATCCCATAGCATCTAAACATAACTTGTTCAGAACAAAATATTTGTGTCCAGGAGAGTCTAGCAAAACAATATGATATGTTTTAGTATTGAAATAAGAAACAGACATGTGCCGTGTTCTTTTTATGGTCGTTGCGACAAGCGGTGACGCCAAAAAAATAACACTACAACGGAGATGAACTGAACCGTTTTGAAGATGAATTCAGTCGCTAGCAAATTTCTAAAGACATAAAAACAAGAGGCTGATGTCGCTGATATTTTCAGCGGTGAATTTAATTACCAATTCTTGCCGTATCGACTGAAAAAATGAATTAGTGTTGTCTCACCATCGCAGTTGTTTTCCATGGTGAAGTTGTGATTTTTGATCGCTGACGTGGTCGCAAGCATTTGCAAAAAAAAAACAGGGCAATGGTCATTATTATCCTCGTTCCCTCTAGCTTACAAGATGTGTCTGATATCAATTTAAGTGATGAGAGAAAGAGTTATGCATGAATAGGATACAGTCATCTGGCTATTATTATAACGTGATTGAGTAAATAATTTATTATCTGAAACTACATAGTATGAAGGAATAGTAAGTGAGAAGTTATCATTGTAAAAGGGATATATGATATCAGTTTACAAAGAAACAAAGAAGAGTAATGCTGAAGTAGCATGCACTTAGCAAAGAGCAAGTGATTGTTTCAGATTCTGCTAATTATCACGTACCATTGATAAAAGTTTAATCAAAATAGGTAAACTGTTCGCAAGGAAGATAAAAACTCTTAAAGATACAAACTGAATGGAAAGTGTTAGTCAATAATTTAAAATGGAAAATAAAGACTTAAACTGCAATGAACCGTGCAATCTCTGAGAAGATGAGTGGAAGCTCTAATTCCCATGTTTAGGACGTTTGATATCTCTGCCTCAACACTGTCAGATGTCTTTTTAATCCCTTCATCTACAGAATCTCCACATGTTTTTGAAGGTCCACACACATCATCTGCAGACAGCAAGGTTTCATCGGACATTGGAGCAATGGGGTTTTCAACTGAGGTTGTTATAGGTGGAGTAGCTTCTGTAGAGAGGATCTTTGTGACAGTTATAGCTTGAGTCTTGCCAGTTATGAAAGTGCAAAGATGACACCACAATAAGTAATACAGAAGGTAAACCGAGAGACAAATTACACAAGCAAACACCAAGCTTTTATTAGAATCTCCTTTAAACAATCTTTACAAGACTTGCTTATTCAGCTTTTACACGTCCAGTGTTAACACCCTAACACACGCTACTGAAGGATTCCTAAGCTACTCGCTTATGTCTCTCCTCCGTCAAGTACTTCAGCCACTGCTTCAGTACGACCCAAGAACACCTCCAAGAGCTTCTCTCTCTTTCAATAAGATCAGCCTCCGTGTCTCTGGCCCTCTACAGACAACCCCATAGCCATCTTATATTAGTCTCCACGTTCCCGAAACCCTAGTCTCCAAGGCAACATGATATGGACATCTTCCATAACAATAAGTGCAACTTTCCTTTTCTTGGAATGCACTTATTCCTCTTTATTTAAGTCATAAACTTGCTCCTCAAGTTTATTCTTCTTTCCTTTTTCTTCAAGATACTCCCTTGCTCTCCAAGTCTACACGACTCCAGCTCAGCATCTTGACTCCACATGGTCTTCACCACTTACCACGACGTCTGCTTCAGCAACTACGTCATCAAATGCTTCAGGGCGGACATCTTACATCAACAATCTCCCCCTTTTAGCTTTGTGTGCCGATCAAGCACAACATTCTTCTGGTTCAACAACCACGTTCCCCACCTGGAAACTTCAATGCTAAATGTGCTTTTCTCCCCCACGAGATGTGCACCACAACATGATTTTCTCCCCCATGAGATAACACCATCTACTTCTGGACATCCATCACCATGCTCTTCTCCCCCATGAGATATGCACTCCTTGGACCAGAACGTCACCATTCTCCCCCTGCTTGATTGCATACTAAGCTAAAACAAAGATGCTTAGATGTCAAGCCTTACAGACCCAACCGTATGCTTCTTCATGAGTATTGCATCAGACTCTGACGCACCTGTCGAACTACCTTCCGACCCACTTCGGATGAGGACCTGACTTTCTTCATGCGTCGTCTCCTTGACCATGAGCCCCTCCTCATCCACACTGAGTGCCCTTTGCACTCGTTGCTATTGTCTTGGAGTGATTTCACTATCACCCTCCTGAAGATCATCTCGCATCACTTCCTGACGCACTTCGATCTCCTTCCCCTTTGTGCTATGGACAACTCCGTGTCCTAGCTCCAGACTTGATGCTCTTTGACCTTCCTCAAGGTCACTCCTATCAGAGCTGCATCCATCTTCTGATGTTTCTTCCTTGACCTCATCAAGTGAGCCACTCTTGGCTACAAACATCGCATCAACCCTCTTGGGTTTAGTGAACGCCTTGTTCACCTTCTTGGCCATGTTTTTGCTCTTCTCACGAGCAAAACACTCCACCTTCTTGTGTCCAACCTTCCCACAGAACCAACAGCACATCCGATGTTGCTTCTTGCTAGGCCTGGCCCAGTTACTGATGCACCGATCAGTTTCCTTCCTTGTACCAGCTGCACAACCATGCTTCAGAACCTCCTGTCTGACCTTCATGTTGTTGCATTGATGTACCACTTTTGGCTTGTTACTCACAGCCACGCGCTGTAGAACTTCCTGTCGTACTCCTTGTCGCACGTCCCGACGTACTTCCTGACAAACTTCTTTGGCTCCACTTTTTGATGTGCTCGCATGCACGAAGTGTGATAGCCCCTTCTTCTTAACTTTCCTAAGCTTGCTAACCTCCTGCTCAAGAGACTCATTCTTCTCATTCGCAGCCGCAAGTTCTTCACGAAGTTCTTCAAGAAGCTCATTCTGCTTCTGAGCCATATCCTCCAATCTCAGATTCTGATCCTTGACCCTCAACCACTTGTTAAGCAGCACGTGATACTCCTCATCACATGTACTGATATCTGAATCAGAGGATTTACTAGATCCCTTCGTGCGTGCACCAAATGCAACCATATTCTTCAGCACCTTTCCATCATCCTTAGACTCTGACTCATCAGACGACTGCAATGGAATGCCTTTACCCTTCTTTGCATTTGGACATTCACGTCGTGTGTGTCCAATACCTCTACACTCAGAGCACTTGAGCTCCTTTCGTTGTGATGTAGGGCAGTCAGCCCTCACATGACCAACTCCTTCACACTCGTAACACTTGAGACCTTTTCTTCTTCTGTTACGACCACCATACTGTTTCACAGCTTGAGGCATTCTCCTATCAGAATGACTCATGAACCTGCTGAAATTTCTAACCATCCACTCCACGGCATCTTCAAACTTGTGAAGTTTATCACCTTCTTCACCAGCCACAAGCGCTATACTCTTTGGCGCACCACTTGCTGTAGAGACTACCGAGCTACTGCCTATCTCCATCTCTTCTGCCTTCAGCATGCCCACTAGTTTGTCAAACTTGAGCTCATCCGTGTTTGCACTAATACTCAGGGCTGACTTGTGAGCTCCAAACCTCACTGGAAGACAACGCAATAACTTCTTCACTAGCTTCTTCTCCTTGTACTTCTTACCAAGTACACATGCTTCATGCGCCATAGAACTGAGTTTGGCACTGAAGCTCGCCACAGAATCATTATCAGACCACCTGAGATTCTCAAACTGCGACCTAAGATGATCCAATCGTGTCCTCTTGACACTGTCATCTCCTTCAAACGAATTCAGAAGGATCTCCCATGCCTCTTTAGCCGAAGTACTCCCCTGAATCAGCTGAAACTGCTCTACTTCAACAGCTCCAAAGATTGCCGACAACGCCTTTGCATTAAACTTTGATGCATTGCGTTCTGCCTCAGACCAGTCCTCTTTTGGCTTTAGCTTCTTCCCATCTGCTGTGACTATGGTAGGCTCCTCCCAACCATTCTCCACAGCTGTCCACGCATCTTCATTGATTCCTCGAATCAACTGCTTCATGCGGGCCTTCCAATGACCATATTGGTCCGCATTCAACATGATTGCCTTCTGAACAGAAACAAACGTGTCCATCTTCACCTTTAGGATCACACCAGTAACTTAGATGACCCGCTCTGATACCAATTGAAAGTGCAAAGATGACACCACAATAAGTAATACAGAAGGTAAACCGAGAGACAAATTACACAAGCAAACACCAAGCTTTTATTAGAATCTCCTTTAAACAATCTTTACAAGACTTGCTTATTCAGCTTTTACACGTCCAGTGTTAACACCCTAACACACGCTACTGAAGGATTCCTAAGCTACTCGCTTATGTCTCTCCTCCGTCAAGTACTTCAGCCACTGCTTCAGTACGACCCAAGAACACCTCCAAGAGCTTCTCTCTCTTTCAATAAGATCAGCCTCCGTGTCTCTGGCCCTCTACAGACAACCCCATAGCCATCTTATATTAGTCTCCACGTTCCCGAAATCCTAGTCTCCAAGGCAACATGATATGGACATCTTCCATAACAATAAGTGCAACTTTCCTTTTCTTGGAATGCACTTATTCCTCTTTATTTAAGTCATAAACTTGCTCCTCAAGTTTATTCCTCTTTCCTTTTTCTTCAAGATACTCCCTTGCTCTCCAAGTCTACACGACTCCAGCTCAGCATCTTGACTCCACATGGTCTTCACCACTTACCACGACGTCTGTTTCAGCAACTACGTCATCAACTGCTTCAGGGCGGACATCTTACATCAACAAGTTAAGTTGTGCTCTGAAACTTTCACACTGAATTTGTGTGTTTGTCCAACAGTATTATTAAAACTTGCGGGCCAGGCACCTCATGGTCAACTCCTTGGTTTTCATTAGCCTAACTTTCAAGTAAAACAATGTGAGATTAAATAACTTGAAGCTGATGTAGCTTGATGTCAGGTTACCTCAAAGTAGCTGTCAACTAATTCCGATGCATGCTTTCCAGTCAACTGACGATCAGCATCACCAAGTAGGACAAAAAGGACATGGTCACTATTGCCAAAAACGGATATCTTCGCATGATACCTGTTTGAAGAAAATCAGAAGCCAATACCAGCAAAATCGTAACTGAATATTGAGGCTAGTACTCTTATATTGTGCAACACCAGCTACGTCCACCTTCCCACATTTGGGGCACATCAGCGAAGTAGGGCCTTTGGTAGCCTTAGTGTGGAACCCACTACATGCAATATAATACCAAACAAAGCGATGTACAACATCATCAATCGTTGTTGCACACTCGAAAAAGGCATCCTGCGACAGTGCGTAAGCAAGTGATTTAAATATCTAACCATTTACTATAGAGTGAAAAAAATTGTAGCTTCACTTGCACCTTCGCATTTTCCTGCTTGATGTAGGAGTATATCTCGCCTGGAGTAACTGTCTCAGTCTTAGTTACCGCCTCTGCGTTAACCATCTTAGCAATCTCTGGGTTAGAGCCCAACCTGAGACATATTACAAAGTATTACTTTAGTCAGAGTTACTGCAATGGGGTTACGTGTGGGTATCGCTTGAATTTGCCAAAGAACAAATGTTGAATACAAAAATACTAACCAGTTGAAATAATCTCTGGTTGGCTGGACATCGTAGTCCAAAAAAACCCACGAGGGTGACATAGATGTTAGGGCAAGGGTGCATGTTGTATTATGGTGCAACCATTAAAAATGACATGAAGTGAAGATATATAAACAGATCATGAATGTTGTGCTTGCAATGTACTGATTCTACGAATATATTAGCACCCAATGAGAAACAACTAAAGACAAATAGGAAGACATCACAAACTGAATCAAAGACGAAACTATTTGGAAAACATATTATGTTACAGTTATTAGTTAATATATGTCATACGAAAGAGATAAATAATAACCTCCAAGACGTTTCGGATTAACAGTTGTGACTAAAACCAATGTGGGGGTGTTTTCAGAGGATTTGAATTTATTGCAGAAGTGTGTTTCAGCCTGGTCCCAAGGTAGAGCTTCATCACTGGTCCGCTACAAAAGGTTAACACTGACGGGTTAAGAAAATGTACTAAGAGGTAGTGACTAAAAATAAGAAAACACATACTCATGTGATTGCACATGAACCAAAGCACGGCGAGTGATTGCTATTTCCACTTCGTCAAGTATGGGATGGTCAATGAAGGTTTGTCCATTGACCAGCTTCATGTGTCCAACTACATCTATTACATTTTCAGTAAGAGTATAATTTAGATTGATAAAAATAAAAAATAAAAGTATAATATCATCACCAACTAGAATTATAAACAATTTCACTTAATAAGCTGTTCTACTAAACTTCACAAACCCAATATCCATTCATCATGGAGAGTTCTTTTTGTAGAGTTAGTTCAAAAGGTGATTAAAAATAGTATAAAGAGAAACCAAAACTCTAAAAAGTTAAACTAAGTACAATATTTTAGAAAGTTTTGAGATCTCTGGTTTGAAGTAATCACTTTACTTTCAATGAAGGAACAAAAGCTAATGACTAAATCCAATCATAAAACAATATAACTCAGAGATGAATTGAAATACTAGAGAGCTTACCGTAAAGGTCGCCTTTGAGAAATCTTCGTGTGAAAGGAACCGGAACCATTCATGTCTTTGTCGAAAGGGATGGGACTTTTTCCAAGAGCCGACATGGCAGAGTTTCATGAGAAAGAAACGGTTACACCATGCTCAGCAACCTGATATACCGCTTTGATTTTGGATCTGTAAAAGTTGATGAGTCTATAAACTGCTTTTTGTCTCATTTCATGCAAATATGTTTGAACACGACCTGATGGAATAAACCCTTAAATAACAGTTCCCTGTCGAAGATGCGAAGATTAATACGATGTTTAAAATAAATTGAGGGAACAAAATTTTGGAGAATTAACGAACCTGTTCATCGATGAGAAGCAGTTCGAGACCAATAAGGTTTTTTTAACTGGATTTCGAGCCTCCTAGAAATGAATCAGATGATAGCGCAACTCGCTTTTGTGGGGACCTAGTGGGATATTTTTGAAGAACATAACCTCCTGGGTATTAGCAGAGGAGACTGGGAACTTGCCGTTTGGTTTCATCGCCATGGCTTGAGCTTAATTACTGCAGGTTCTCGGGTTTTAGTTTGTAGCAAAGTAAGAAAAACAGTATATAATGAATGAGAAAGAGTGGAGGTGAAAGGAAATCATTAAGAGGAGATTAAAGCCAACGATGATGACATGACGATTTAATGTATCCTGAATAGCTGATTTTTTGAAATGACGTGGCAGCTCTCTCCATTTACTTTATTGAACTTTTAGTATTGTTAGATTTAGGAATAATATATGAAATTGTTCTATATAAAAATAAACATAGCTACATTTCTGTTAACATAATAGTCATGTACTCTTATTAATGAATATAAAATTAAATAGACCACTATATTTAGTCATAACCTTTAGAGAACCATCCTCTTTACAAATTTCATTAACTTTATAAATCCCAGGTTATAGGTATGCTCCTTATATTAATAATTTAAGAAGATATAAAAGATTGTATAGTGTAAATTATAAAACCTGAATTATAAACTTTAAAGTTGAAATGAAATTGCAAAACAAAAATATATAAATAAAACTTACTTTGTTGATTTCCTTAAAAATACAAGGTTGAAATATAAAAATAAAAATACAATAAAAAAATAAAATATTTAGAAAGTTTGTAGTGCATGAATTTTCTCGAGAAGTCTTGCTGAAAATCGCTGTGCCTTTTACAATAGTCTTCATTCCTTATTTATATTAGCTTGATCAACAACACTTGTAGGATGTCGTATTGTTTTCTTGTATTTTCTTAAATTATAAATATAAAAGTTAACGAGTTATTTTCCCACGAGAACTATTGCATAGCATTAGATGTCTCCCGAACTATGACCTAGTTCTAGTAAAGTTTTTAGTCTTACTTCCCCGTAATAGTAAAGTTCAAACTTTTATCCCCACATAAATAAAGTTCGAAACCAAAAACCCCACCACATGACTTGATTTTAATTGGTTTTCTTTTTCAAAGTAAACCATAAACCATTTTAAACCGACAACTAACCAAATTAAAATCTAATTATGAACCAAAACATCAAATAAAACCAGAAACTCCAAATTTCAGAGCCAGACCCAATTAGATTATTAGACCATTTCGACGAAAAAAAATAATTGTTTTATAACCAAAACAAATCACTAAAATAATCAAATCCATTAAATGATTTTTTTTTTCTTCCTGGACATGAGAGATTGAATAATGAATGTTATTTGGTTGAAGAACCCATAAAACCTAGAAAGGTTGACGTTGTTTGTATTCCAGCGGCGGTATTCGTCAGCAAAACCGGAGACTTACCACACGGATTCGACAACCAAAATTGTTGTTTCTGCCATTATAGCTCACAAATCTGAGGAGAAACCTATTGGAGTCAGACCAAATTGTAACGACCCGGTTCTCTTTAACCGAATGTAGTTTAATTATTTTTAACAAACCAGCACCAGCCTCTAATGTTTCCCCAACCCTAATCGTGTGTGCATATAATTATGTTTATTTTCTCCCCCAAAAACGTCAGCTACCATTCTTTTGTCAGATCGTGGGATTGTAAAGTACGTCTTAAAACCATGGTTCACTAAGTTATCCCCCTTTCTCATGCTTCCTCCATTGTAAGTTAATTAGGAGACGAGTCATCATCTCCTAATGTGAGTCCATCACATGTGTAACGTTGTTGATGTGAAAAACGCCGAGAGTGATAATAGATGTATAGACCAGAGAGCCACGGCCGCTGCAACCACCGTAGCCATCACACATGGCCACCACCGTCAAGGACTCATCGCCTTTCCTTGAGGCTATCTTGCATCGGATCCAAGCAGGCCCGGCTTAAAAGGATGGCAAAAAGGGCAAGGGCCTAGGGCCCAAAATATTTTTTTCCATAAATAATATTGGAAAATATTTAAAAAAATACCTATATTTTTGTTAAAAAATTAAAGATAAGGGCCCAAAATTTTAAAATTACCATAATTTATATGTTAAAATTTTTTTAGCTATTTTGCCAAGGGTCCAAAATTGTTTTGAGCCGGGTCTGGATCCAAGATATGTATGTTGTGGAGAAAAGACGCGCAAAGCCATAATCACCATCAACACCACCATCATCATCTCACCGGACGAGGGTCTGAGATCCTTGCTGCGCCGGAGCCTTTATAAACTCTCGTCATGGCCGTGAGCATAACCGAGAGATGCGGAAAGGACACGATCTAAACAGGACCTGCAGCGTTTACACCAACCACCACCAACTTTAACCATCAGCCATAGGAGGGGCAAGCCATGTCACCGGAGTTTGAGCCAGTCACCATCGTCAACCCTAATCCAAGCCATGTAGCAGATAAGTGTTATCCTCTTTGTTACTTTACAAGCAACATATTTAGCATAAACTAAATGTTTCAGGCGTAGGGAAGCATGCAACTTTCGACTTATTATTCTAAAACCTAAGCGAGTTTTGTTGGGCGAGAAATTTTCCTATTATCTACGACCTTCGCTAAGATGAGGGGTTGATGCGACCCGGTTCGAGCACCGATCTGCTTGGATCATGGACACGGCTCAAGATGGCGATCTTGTCGACCAGCTCGACTCAACCGAGGGTTTACCATCAGATCATGCTGATCATACCATGATTGAGCCAGGATCTAACTTGGAAAGGAAGGATTTACTAAGTGGAAGCAACAATCAATTAACCTTAAAGATATCATGGAAAGCAATAATGATATATGTTCATTGTTTGACTCATATCTTCCAAATCACGAGGCTTCTACGCATGAAATTACTTGGAGAATGTTCTCAACTCAATTATGGAGCTCCTTGAAGAAGAATCAGATCAAACGGAGTTCGTATGTGGGAGTTATGCCATTTACAAACCAGGTGATCTTCAGTTCTCGCGAATTCAGACATGTGCGCATTCAGGTGAGCTGGACCGACACTGCCTTGGAGCTGGATGAGCTAATGGAAACTATATTGGATGAGCTTAATACTCAAGTGAGTTGGACTGAAATTATTCTAGGCGCGCTGAGCTGGATTGACACTCACTTGGACGAGCTGAGGAGCTAGTTCGATCTTCCGAGCTTGTTCGACCACCCAAGAAGCTGGAATTGGCTAACCTTATTTCTGATGAACCAATGACCAATTCAATAATTCCAAAGGTAATTATCCATGTTCTAAATTTCCAAAAAATCCTTTGGCTTGATGGTTTTCAAAAAGATTCAAAAATAGACTTGTTTGGGCCAAATGGAGAAACCGATCAAATTTTGGCTAAGGCAAAAGATGGATTTCGACCAGGCCTCAAGTGGACATGTCTTGGCCCATATCAGGAGCATATTCTTCACCTTTCAAATTCCTGGTCGTGGCTATATCAAGAGGCATTCAACAACATACTTATTTCTAGTCAAAAGTCTTAGTCTTTGTTTGTGTTTTCTAAGTTTCTAGTTTTCCACAAAAACTCTTAGTCTTTCTTTGACCACAAGTAGTATAAATATGTAATCACAAGCCACAAAATAAATCAGATTGTTTTCCCCTTTTTATGAGTTTATCTCTTTGTTCTTTGCTTAGAACATTTCTTAGTTTCTTGGTGAGGTTATCTCCAAGTTTCGATCCTTCTTTTGTTGGACCGGTGCGTCACATCCGGCAACGATTGAAGTCTGGTAGTATCATTGGGCCTTCCGCAACCCTTTGTGTCACCGTTAATCCCATCCAGTTCTCCTTTTGGAGTTCATATCCATCTTAGTCCGATTGAGTGATCCTGTCCGATCTCAGGACGTATCAAGTGGTATCAGAGCCACTCAACCGGTACTATCTTTTCATCTTCTCATCTTCCATTTAAATTTCTTCAAACACTTCTTCTTCTTTCTATCTTGAATCTGGGTCCCTCATTGCCATCCACTATATAAAAAAGAGAAAAAGAAAAGAAAAGAAAAAGAAATATCAAAAAAAAAAAGTTTCAAAGATTTCGAAAAGTTTGATTTGTGGTTTGGTGGTGGAAGAGAAAGCCTGCTGGCCGAGAGAAATCCGGCCTTTGAGGAGGTTAAAGCAGATTCCAAATCCAAATTTTCTTTTCTATCTCATCTCATTGTTTGTTTGCTTGGGAAACACATTGGAAACTTGGATTGTCTTTCTTAGAACTTTGAGAAGAAACTTGAGTGATTACCTTAAAAATCAGAGTGAAACACGTGTGTGGGTGAGGATAAACACATTGAGACTGTGAGGATTTATTTCCTAACTTTTGGTGTTGAGATTTTCAGGTTATGATGTTTGGTCTTCTCAAGGAGAGTAACAAGGAGAAGCCCCAACGAAATTCTAACTCTCAAACCCCTTTTAAATATCCCTTGGATTATTTTGATGAGTTTGTTAGTGTGCAGGAACAGCCACCTATAAGGAGAAAAACAAGCAGAGATGTGGCTGATCCAAAGAGGCAACCTTTTCAATTTAATGTCCAACAATTTTGTGAAAACTTTGTGAAGGAAGTGGACAAAGCCCTCAAGGACGTCAACAAGAGCCAAAAGAAGAGCACTTCCACACGTGCTCCAGTAGCTGAGCCATCCTTGTTCATCAGCAAGAAAGCCAAAGGTAAATCTGAAAACAATTTTGAAGAGTTTAAATTTTTTTCAGATTCTTTACCTACCTTTGATGAATATGAGGAAGAGATAATTGAAAGCTTGATCACTTGTGAGGATAAATGTGATCTTCCTTCTCTTGAACCTGAGTTTGTGTTTGAGAATGAGCAAGCTAATGTAGAACTAATTGTTTTGCAACCGGAGCTTCCGAGTAGTCTTGTCTTGTCTCCACAGGTTTTTGAGGAAGAGCCACTGGACTATCCACATCAATGCCCATGTCTTGGCACTTGGATATCTTTGGATGATGGTCCAGATCCTATCTTTGATGTGGATGACGAACCTGATCCAGTCTTTGATGAAGAAGCAACAAGCATCACATCCATTGCTATGGAGAATCATCTTTGCTTTGACCCCGGCACAAATACGGCTCCTTTATCTCCCGCCCCTTTGCCTCCTGATCTTCACAAGCACCGTGAGAAACCTGATTTGATTAATTCTCTGCCTGATATGCTTGTCAAGATCAATACTCATGATATAACTCGTTTTGGTCTTGAAAAGATGAAAGAATTTTGTGTTTCAAATTCTGTTTTTGATAACATGATTAATTCTTTTCAAATCTTAAAACCTGATGAACTTCTTGATCATAAACGTTTTCAAAATGATAAAGGCATCAACTCTGGAATTATTTTGACCTTTGATCAGTTCTTGAAGCATAGCAAAGGCTTTGATCATTTGAAAAGTCTCTTGAAATTGATTTGAAACAAACTAACTTTTGTATTAGAAAATCTTTTGATTCGTTTGTTTTCAAAGAAAATAGTTTTGATCTGAGTTCTTCTAGACATGCATTGATCACTGATGATTTATTTGCATCATCTTGTGCCTTGAACGAAATTTTGGTTAAGAAGTTGCTCGAACATGAATCACTTAGAACTGAAAATTATTTTTGTGATCTTGATTCTTGTGATTTTGTTTTGCAGCCTGATCTTGTGTGTTTTGAAACTGATAAGACTTGGCATTTTCTGAGATCATTTCGAGATAATTGTGTTGTTTTGAGCCTTGATGATATTGTGGTTTACAACACTTTCTTTGAAAAACATCTTGAGTCTTTGATAGTTAATTCTCAATCTGAACTTAAGCTTGTGTGTTCAGATGTTGAGCAGGATATGCCCGTCTTGGGAATGAATACTATTGTTGCATATCTTGATAAAATTTTGGTCTGTAATGTTTATTTTGATGTGCATCTTGACAGGCTGAAATATGTGCTACTTGTTCTTGGAAAAGATATCTTGATTCATGATTTGAACAAGTATTTGTCTTGAACATTTGATCCTGGTATTTTAGTGTTTGTTTTGAGTATCCAGGAAAGACAGGTTCATCCTCTAAGAAATGAAAGCATTGACCGTGCCCAACATGAGTTTTGGAGAAGCTTTGTTGAAACCGGCTACCTTGGAGATGTCAGCGACAGAGGTTCACTCCAAGAAGGATATCTCGGCCACCAGACGGTCTTTTGTCTTGAATCCAATTTTCCCGGAAAGCCAACTCAACAAGGATTTACTGAGGCCTGGAATCGCATGAAAAGCTTCACGGATGAAGAAGTTATGAATTTTCAAAATCAGAGGTTCTTCAGTCCGTCTATCCGCGAGTACTAGATTTCTAAAGGAGATTCATGACCAAGAAAGAAGCGTCCTGAGCCAAAACCGATCCTCCATGAACCAAAGGTGTTTCCTCAGTCATTCTCCTGTCTAAACCAAAAGCACTGTAAGGATCATGAGTTGATTGTCTCTACTCTTCATGAAAATGTTTTGAAACCGAGAATTTCAAAGAGAAAACATATTCTTACTTGGTTGAAACACGTTTTGCTCAAACCTTTTCATGAATTTTTTTCATTGAGCTGTGCTTTGAAAGAGATTTGGTGTAGGAACAAGCATGAACCGAAATTGCTTAGACCAAAAGATCATTTTGATTTCGTTCATGAAGAAAATCTTTTAAATTTGGCATTGTCTCTTGCTTTTCCTATCCGTTTGACACCTTGGCCAAATTTTGAACTTGATAAAATAATTTTTGGTGATCAGTTTAATTTCTTGATGCTTGACCACGTGCTTGATGATTATCCTAAGAGCTTGGATCCTGTTTTTGATGTCTTAAGGATAGAGAAACCCTTTGATTATTTCTTTCGCAGATTTGATGTGGTTTCTCTAGTTGTTTTGAAAGTGCAGGATATAAAGGATCAGTTTCAGATGGAAGCAAGCAGAGGAGAACGACACCACACTTGTGTTCTTGGAACATGGAATTGGAAATACTTGAGGGAAATAAGTTCAAAACTCCAAGGAAGTTTCTCTCCAAATTTATCCTTCATTGAATTTTACTTGTTTTCAAAATTCTTTTTGTCTGATTCATTTTCTTTTGTTTCAGGTAAAATGGATTTGAGGTCAAATCCTTTTGAAGAGGGAGGGAATGATGCGACCCGGTTCGAGCACCGACCTGCTTGGATCATGGACACGGCTCAAGATGGCGATCTTGTCGACCAGCTCGACTCAACCGAGGTTTTACCATCAGATCATGCTGATCATACCATGATTGAGCCAGGATCTAACTTGGAAAAGGAAGAATTTACTAAGTGGAAGCAACAATCAATTAACCTTAAAGATATCATGGAAAGCAATAATGATATATGTTCATTGTTTGACTCATATCTTCCAAATCACGAGGCTTCTACGCATGAAATTACTTGTAGAATGTTCTCAACTCAATTATGGAGCTCCTTGAAGAAGAATCAGATCAAACGGAGTTCGTATGTGGGAGTTATGCCATTTACAAACCAGGTGATCTTCAGTTCTCGCGAATTCAGACATGTGCGCATTCAGGTGAGCTGGACCGACACTGCCTTGGAGCTGGATGAGCTAATGGAAACTATATTGGATGAGCTTAATACTCAAGTGAGTTGGACTGAAATTATTCTAGGCCCGCTGAGCTGGATTGACACTCACTTGGACGAGCTGAGGAGCTAGTTCGATCTTCCGAGCTTGTTCGACCACCCAAGAAGCTGGAATTGGCTAACCTTATTTCTGATGAACCAACGACCAATTCAATAATTCCAAAGGTAATTATCCATGTTCTAAATTTCCAAAAAAATCGTTTGGCTTGATGGTTTTCAAAAAGATTCAAAAATAGACTTGTTTGGGCCAAATGAAGAAACCGATCAAATTTTGGCTAAGGCAAAAGATGGATTTCCACCAGGCCTCAAGTGGACATGTCTTGGCCCATATCAGGAGCATATTCTTCACCTTTCAAATTCCTGGTCGTGGCTATATCAAGAGGCATTCAACAACATACTTATTTCTAGTCAAAAGTCTTAGTCTTTGTTTGTGTTTTCTAAGTTTCTAGTTTTCCACAAAAACTCTTAGTCTTTCTTTGACCACAAGTAGTATAAATATGTAATCAAAAGCCACGAAATAAATCAGATTGCTTTCCCCTTTTTATGAGTTTATCTCTTTGTTCTTTGCTTAGAACATTTCTTAGTTTCTTGGTGAGGTTATCTCCAACTTTCGATCCTTCTTTTGTTGGACCGGTGCGTCACATCCGGCAACGATTAAAGTCTGGTAGTATCATTGGGCCTTCCGCAACCCTTTGTGTCACCATTAATCCCATCCAGTTCTCCTTTTGGAGTTCATATCCATCTTAGTCCGATTGAGTGATCCTGTCCGATCTCAGGACGTATCAGTGGTATTCTCGTAATTTTTCGTACATAACTTAGGATTTTGAATATATATAGTTTAGTTTAATATGTTCCGTCTTCTTGAATTGATTATGTCTGGAGTCTACTTGCTATAGTGTTACGTTATGTGCTTAAACCAGATATATGATGTTAGCCGACTATAGAGACGTAATTTTGTAGGTCGTCCGCTGACCAGTAGATTTGGTGTGGAAATGTTGCGGCACAGACTAGTCGACCTGTTGCGCCAAGGTTTCAAAGTCGATAAATCGTCTACGGGTGTGTGGTACCGAGCACTTTCTAGGTAGTGTTTTTGGCATGTTAGTGGGCAGCGAGTGCGCACCTCGCTAGGACCATTGTTTGTTGTTTGGGTACTTTAGGTACCATGCTTGCAACGTGTTAGATTAAATTATATTTATTCAGAGTACTATGTTTGGGTCTATAAATTTTGGGTTTAGCTTCCCATAGCTCACTAAGTGACTCCCCAGTTATTCACTCCTCTTTCTTCTCCATTTCAGGTGAGAGAGATGAATATATGATTTTTGGACAGATAAGTGATACTAAACGTTTTTTTATTCGAATTTTACTTGGATTATGGGTGAGTGGAGATGTAGGTAGTTGATGTGTGTTATGAGATGTTGTCGGTGACATGTCGTTCTCTGGATAAGAGGTGACGGGTGTCATACAACTTTTCTCATTGATGGACATGGAGTTTAAGCAATGGTAACTTGAACAATAAAGTTAACAAATATAGTTATATCAATATATTTAGAACAAACTGAATTTTTTTAATTTAAAAGATTTAAATTTTATAATTAAATTATTTTAGTCTTAGTTAATTTAGTTAGTTTACAAATTTAATAACATATAAAAGATTCAAATAAATGTATTTATAATCGTAAATAGTAAAAACAATAAAATAAACAACCTTTCCACAACTGTAATAAGCTCCGCCACCACTATTTCCACCGGCGTTCTGCCTAAGCTCCCTGATCAGCTCCATCATCCATTCAATACCCTTCCTTAGATTCTGATTGGGTACCAGATTGAAACTGATGGTTTTTTATACGGGTTCATTTCGGTAAAATGGCTTTTTAGTCTCAAATTCATTCTCTTAAAAACTTCATTGTCAAATTAAGATTGACTAATCTTCTTGTAAACCATTCTTTACGCTAACAACCATGATCTTTTTCTTAACCAGAAGATCCATTACTTATTAAGCTCCTATGTGGGAGGAAGAAGAAATCAAATCACTTAGAATGAAAGTTTGTTATATAAATTATTTTGTTTGTTGCATAGAAATCAAGTTGATTCCTCGAAGATTCAAACACAGAGAAAAGGTTTCAGATTTCATAGTAACTTCATTTAAAATAATTGAGGATTTTAGATCTGTTGGATTTATAAAAAAATGTTATGCTAGGTCGGTTTTATTTTTGTTGGGTTTTAGGTGATAGACTTTGGTTTGTTCAGTTCAGTATTGGAAATTGAAGATTTTCAATTGGGTTTGACATAACCAATATCCGTGGGGAAATAAGACTGAAACTTTATATTCGGAGACAAATAGAACGAGTTCATAATTCTGGAGATATCTGATATTATATAATAGTTTTCGTGAAGAAATAGTTTGTCAACCCTTAATATAAGGAGCATAATCTGGGATTTATAAAGTTAATGATATCAGAGCCTAATGTATAAATATATCAAAAAATTTTTTGATGGAAATTTTCAGAACAAAAGATAGTATGTTTAAATTATATTTATTCTCTTGTGAAAATCAAACTATCATAATCTTGCCGAGTGCATTGTAAACCTAAGTGTTCCTGGTAGTAAGTTTAAAGGCAGTGAGCCCGCTGGTAAGCCATTGTTCAGTCTTCATTAATAATCGGTTAGTTTACAATTAAATTTGAGTCATAATATAATTTCAGCATGGCATCTTCAGTTAGAAAATGGTTTAATCAAAGTATGCATCTTCTTCCTCGTCTCAGAAAAAAAAATAATTTAAGAGATTATGTCAAAGTTCACAACATTTAATTAAGAAATATAGCACAATCAACTACCACATATTAATATAGAAAACATATATTAAATAGGAACTTTTAATTGTAAAACTGCATATTCTATTAAAGAACATGAACAGAATATATCATTAAAAAGAATTTGAAGAAATTAAATTACTATCTTCTGTGGGCCTGTGGCTATAGAAAAGAATAGAAGAAAAAAAGTTTAATTATATTCATTTCGGATTAAAAGAAATAGCAATCAAATATTTTTCCACGACATGGATTTGATTCTCTAATACTTATGTTATTAAGGGATAAAACTCTACTAAAATTTGAAGACTCCTAATTAGGAGTTGTTCAAACAAATTTATTTAATGGAGATATATATTTTAATTGTGCTCTAAATTTTCAAGTAAGTCTACACAAATGTAAACTTACCTTAAATTTCATTCCTACAAGAAAGACATTGCTATCTATTAATGTATAGAATATACTTTAAGCAATCTACATCAGAATTTAATTTGAGATGTTTATTACAAAATGATAAAAAAGAAACATTTTAGTTGTTTATAGTAAAGATACTCTTACATCTACTTATACTCCCAAGCAACTAATATGGACAGAAATTGTTATTCCTCACCAATGAAAAAACTGATATTACTCAACTACCAAGAAATTTTGAACAAAAAACTATTACTACTAGAACTGAACAAACAGATGGAAGATGATTATTAAAGTTTGGATCGTTTAGAGAACCTTCCTCATTAAAATTAGTTCTTTTTGCCCAATATCTTCTTTTGATTATAGAACAGGTAGATACTGAATCAGATGAGTGTGTAGAACAAATTTTTATTAGAAATCAAGAAAAGACTCCAGTTAATTTTCAAGCACCAATTGCTAAACCTATTCAAAAATCTGAAGTATGATCTAGTTTTCCTACTTCTCTAACACACTCAGACTATATAAATTTTATTTCAAAAGGTTTTGACAGTGATAAAAAAAATCTTAACGAAGAATTTTTATCTGATATGAATAAAAATAAAAGACAATGGTATTTTAAAACATTTACTAAAGAAACAACTATTAGTTACCGAGAAAATTAGTATGATCATATGAATAAAATAGAAATTAATATTATGTTCTTTATATGGTTTGAAACATATTCTCAAGAAAATAAAATAGCATACCCTTATAAAAATGAACCAATTAACACTAGTTCAACTTTGTATAATACTTGGGAAATGACTAATTGAGAAAAAATTTAAATCAGTTCATCCACCTTTAAAATATTTTAAATTATAAACACCCCAAAGAAAAAGTAATAGCCAATCCATTTAGAACTAGAGCAAATAGGGATGATAAAGATAAAGTAAATATGGGAGATATAAAAATAGTTTACGAACAAAATAATTATCAAAGTCAAATTTTTCATACTATCTCATGGCAAATAGATCAGATAGATAACAAATTAGACAATGATGCATATAATCTAATAACTAATTATCAAACCCTAACACATCCTTTTAATTTTATTTTAACACCGCCTTTTAAACCTTTGACTAAACTAGTTAAATTTCCTAGAAAATGAAATTTTAAAATCTATTGCTAGTAGACTAGAACAACTAAATAAAAATAAAGGTATAAACAATATTTATAAAAATAGTTAAATGGAAACTCATGAAGAATAGAGATCAATTGTATAAAGAGAAACTTTCAACCTTCAAAAAAACCCATATTATTCCTAAACACACACCACCTGACCTATTATTTGAAGAACATCATAAGTTCCCAACTGCAAACTTTTACACAAGAGAAGGATCTATGAATGGAACATAGATGGTAGATCAAATATGAAATGAGGGATTTATTTTAATAAATGGGGGATTTCTGGTTTGGCCTATAAAGCTAAAGGCTTGATGGACAAACAAGCATATGTACTCTTAATTTCAGGATTCAATGAAGCATTAAAATATTAGTGGAATAACGCATTAGATAATTTATCTCATGACTCTATAATAAACCAAGTTCAAACTAAAAGAGTAGAAGAGGAAGATGGACTTTATGAAGAAGAACAAATTCAAAATGCTATAGAAGTATTATTACACACAATGACCATGCACTTTGTAAGAAACCCAACTGAAGAACTAACTAGTAAAAAACTATTATTAACAAACTTAGCTGTAAAACGCTAAAAACTTCGTTACAGTTGAGTTATGGTTACGTTGCGGCTGAGTTAAACAACGCGGCTGACTTATGAGAAATTGACTAACTTACAAACATAAGTCAGCCGTTAGTGATGACTGTTTACAGAAATCTGGCTGATTTATGGGATAACGGCTGACTACGAACATAAGTTACGGCTGACTTATACATCAGCGAGATGATTTCTCAAAAATTTGGCTGAAATATAGTTAAGACACAGCTGAGTTATGTTTTGCCTGCTGATTTAATGATCATCACCTAGCTGAGTTATTAAATTTACGACTGACTTATGCGAAATCGTAACGGCTTAGTTATATTTAATCAGCTGTAATTGGCTGGATTAACAGTAAACTCAGCTTATTATGGCTGACTTATCAGCGAAATGATTAATTACTAGAATAAAAATCATTTGACGGCTGATTTATATGACGATACAACTGAATTATGATTTTACATTCTGGTTACAGCTGATCTATTAGCAAAAGATTAATTATTGAAATAGTATTCACGTTTCGGCTGACTTACGTTGTACTTGATGGCTGATTTATTTAGGATGAGTTATGTGTTCGTTTGGCGGCTGACTTACCGATTTTCCATGTCATCAACTCTTGTTTGCCATTTCATCTTCTTCTTCTTATTCTTATTATTCATCTTTCTCTGAGATCTTATAGATCTGGTAATTATTGTTTCCGGTAACTGGGTTAAGAAAAATATTTATGTATTTAACACCGACAGTAAATGGTGTAGAGTTCTGCATATAGATGAGGAAAAAACACACGACAAACTCGAATAGTCGGTACTCGATGATTACGGATTGAATGAGTCGAGGCATCGATTAAATTGAGCTACATGTTCTAGAATAAAGCTTGAAACAATGGTGCATGATACTCCACCGGTTTACGTCTGCAATGCTCGTCAGTTGATAGGTGTGGCGAACATTAATGGATTGTTAAGACTGAGTTATGTATACTTTACCGCTGAGTTATACATACTTTATGGTTAAGTTATGATTACAATACTCTTGAGTTATAATCAAACTATGGTTGAGTTATGCATACTTTGCGGTTGAGTTATGATTACAATTCTCCTGAGTTATAATCAAATTACCGCTGAGTTAAGCATACCTTATGGCTGAGTTATGGTTTTTAGTACGGTTGAGTTACGTTACAATACGGCTGTGCTATGCATACGTTATGGCTGAGTTATGGCTAGAATACATGCCTATAGTTACAATACAGGCTATGAATCAAAAGGACCAATTCGACCGGAAAAGTGTATAACAGGCTCAAGATTCATCTTTCAAACTTACTTTGAATCCAGAAACCAAAAGAGAAACTAAAAAGATGAATCTAGAGATTAGGAATCAAGAGACATATCAATCATATAAACAACATAGATCTAAAAAAATTAAAAAATATGAGACAGATCTACTGCAGTCGTCGTCTTCGTCTTTTTCTTCAGTGGTGGCCGGTTAAAGAAGTAGCTTCCCTCCTTCAGTGTCATTTATGGTGGTCTGAATCCTGCTGGAGAAGACAATTTCGGAGGAGATTTTTGACAAAAAAAACGATGGAGTTTAATCGCAAAGAAATTTGAAGTTAAACGTCGTTTCATTGTCTTCCCACTCTTTTAATCACAATTATTAGTGCCATATATTTTTTATTAGTGACACGGATTATAGTTATTGGTGACGTAGATTTGTTAATAATTTTAATCATTTTTATTATAAATAAGCTCAATTAAAAAAAAACTAACTAAAGGTGTTTATTTTAATTTACTAGGGGTCTACAAACATTCTAGTAATTTTCAAAAGATGTATGTTATTCTAGTCATATAACAACTTTTCTATGATATTCTAGTAATATTTTCTTAAAAATATGTCAAGATTATAAAGATAAAAAAAACTAGTAAATTTAAATCCGGTGAAACAATGGGCTCATTTTGTGAGCCATATGATTATTACCGTCTTACCCCACCCTCTAGAAAAAAGCTCACAAACATAATATATATATATATATATATATATATATCCTCGCGACCATATAATAGAAAAAAAAATATTCAAAAAATTTTGTAACCCTTACTATATGAAAAATAAAACCTTTAAAAACCTAGTTAAAGGGAAAAAAATCGTTTGATGGAATTGCAAACGTCATGGACATAAATCAATTGAATGTAAAATGAAAAGAAAAATTAGTGAAATTTTTCATGATCAAAAGGGTATTAGAGAAAAACTAGAAAAAGTACTCCTTTGAGAATCAGAAAATTCTGGAGAATCTAGTAATAAAATTTTCCTAGATATTAAAGAAGATTAAAGTGAATCATCATCTAAAGATTTTCAGAATTGTTCGGATGATCTTTGCAATTGTAAAAAAATAAATGTAATTACTAAGGATATAGATAAAAAATTTGTAATAGATTAACTGATAAAATAAATGACCCATAAACAAAAAAGGAATATCTTTTAAAACTTAAAGATATTGTACATAAAAAAAAACCAACTTTCTACCCCCCACAAACTTTTAGCCTTAAAAATATATTGGGAAAATATCCTCTTCTACTTTATTTTAACAAGTAACTACTCGATAGTTACAATGAGAAGTAAAAAATTTAAAGTCCAAGTAAAAGAATTACAACACATATTACACCAACAACAACTATAACAATATAAATAAATGTCAAAGTAGCATTAAATGAACCGAAATTTCACCAATCTCGACCTACTATTCCATCCACAAGTAATCCTGAAAAACAAATAGAAATTGAAGATGAAGAAGAATATATTCAAATAATATATAAAATAAATTATCAAAAATGGTATACAAAAATCACCTTACATATAGGCTATGATTTGAAATTAGAAATAATAGCATTACTAGACACAAACGCATACTACAACTGTATAAGAGAAGGCATAGTTCCAACTAAGTATTATGAAAAAATTATGAGAAACTTAGTGGGACAAATGAACGTATTTTAAAGGGGACTTTGCCAAAATAGAGCAAAAACACTATCTTTATCCCTTTGGTATAATATTTTTTGGTTTCTTTTTTGCCTAAATTTATCTTTCCATTTTTAAAAACTTATCAAAAAATAGTTTCATGAATCAAAAAAATATATTTTAAATATAAACAATTGATGAACTACTCACATGCACATACTGATATTTGTTTTTGTAAACTTGTTAAATTAAAATTTAAAAATTATGTTCTGCGAGAAAGTAGAAATTGATTTCTAGGTAAAACATGTTATTCTACGTTTACATGAATCAAATTATACTTTTGTATTGAATTCTAAATATAAGGAATGTGAAGTCTACGCATACTAAAGATATCTAATTTTTTTCCTGAATACAATTTCTACTTTTATATTTATTTCTAAAACTATTAGAATACGAAATCTAAAGAGTACTCATAACTCTACTTAAAGTAGAAACTTCTTACGGATTAGTAGTCTTGTATCTACACTGAGTAGAAAGTACCTTCTACGGAAAATATTAACCCTCAATCCAAAAAAATAAGAAAATTCCAGTTACAAAATATTTTTGAAATATTTTTAAAATATCTAGTTTCCTAAACGTGTATAAGCGATTTTGCTTTCCCAAAAAAAAAATTGAGTTCTCCTCCTGTTCTTCATCAAACCATGACTTTTCCATTGTTTTTCTTGTGATTTTCACAACTCTTCTTCTAATATGATGCATATCTATATGTCATGTGGTGTATGGGAATTAGGTGCAACTACTGGATAGGTATTTTTGGGTGTTGAGAAAGGGGGTAGGTTACTGATATTGGAATCGAGTTTTACCTTAGAGGATTTAAAGGTAATGGTAATGGAGGATTTTGGTATCAAAGAAGCTACCTTAGACGATTTGTAGCTGAGTTATCTACCTACTGAATTGATCAATACATCAACATGTCCACCTGTTATCATTGCAAAGGATAGACAACTTAGGAATTTTGGTGATTTTGTTAAAAAGAATGTCTCGACTCGGTTGTGTGTAACATATAAATCAAAGGCTGAGAATCCCAATAAATCCAATTTCAATCTTAATAAGCCGCCAACAAATTCAAGTACTGATGAAGCCGAGGGAAATTTTGGTTATAATGGGGACGATTCAGCAAATGTTTTTGCTAAGATTCAAAGAGAGAAGAAGAATAAAGAGAAGATGAAACAAGTCGAAGTTGATGTTATCGATTATAATGCTGAAACCATGCAGTCTGAAAAAGATAACTGAACAAATGTGTCAAAGCTTTCGTAGCTTGAAGTTGTAAAGAAGGGTAAAAAATTTCAGACAAAAACTTTGTTGAAGGCGACTTTCTAGATATGTGCAATGAAGCATAAATTTGGCAATCAGGTTATCAAATAAGATAGGTAACTTTGGTATATTAGATGCACAGATAACACACGCAATTTGGGTGTTAGAGCTGATAGTTTGAAGGAATCTACATATTTCATTATAAAGAAGTATGTCGGTGAACATACATGCGCAGCTTCAAACAAAAGTAACTCGGGTAAGACTGCTTCCGCTAAAATGATAGCCGATATGATTATGCATAAATATGAAGGCGTCAAGGAAGGGCCAAAACCTAATGATATCATACATATTATGCGTATTGATCATGGATGTGAGATCTCATATTCCTTAGCATATGAATATGTGATCAATGTAGTTAGAGGTATTCCAGAGAAAAAATTATGGAAAATACCAAAATACTTGCACATGTTGGGAGAGGCTAATACGGGTACACATTCTGCGTATGATATTGGAAAGAGTGGTAGATTTCGATATCTGTTTATTGCATTTGGGAAAACGATTAGAGGATTTAACAAAGTCATCAGGCGATTTATTGTGGTTGATGGGACTTTTTTGAAGAGTAAATACAAAGGAGTTCTATTGGTTGCAGTTTCTTTATATGAAAACATCTAATTTGTATCCTATCGCGTCTGTAGTAGTCGATTCAGAGAATGGTAGTTCTTGGGAATGGTTTATGAGACAACTAAAGGTCGTCATTGCTGATGATTTGATGTTGGCAGAGAACCACACACGTTAACTGATTTGATGTACACAACTTGAGCTTGGAGAGAAGCTTATCATGAAAGCATAAATCCTATTGATGTTCCTGAGGATGATTGGTCCATACCAGAAGATGTTAAGAAAGTGAATGTGCTGCCACCAGAAACAAGGAAATCAGTTGGACGGTAAAAAAAACGCAGATATGAAACCGTTGAAGACAAAATTCGGTCATCACAAACAGCACAAAACAAACAGCTTCGCAAGTTTAGTAGATCTGGTATTAGTGGCCACAACATGGCAACTTGTGAAGTAGCTATATAGTACACCAAAAAAAGTGGTAAGGGTCAGCTACTATTCAGTCGATTTAACCTTGTTTCATACGTGTACCATATTTCTTGTAATTTAACCTTGTGTTGGTTTTTTGTGGTACAAGTTTCAAGTACGCAACTGCAATGACTGAAAGTTTTCATGTGCAAGTGGTGCTAATGGGCAGATTATTTCTAAGAGCAAGTATTGCATTTTTTCAAGTTTTTATGCTTTTATGTTTCGAATGGTTTTTGGTATCGAAGAAAACAATAATTTTTTCATTGTTATAGCAAAGAACAAAATTGTAAGAACCAAAAACTCATCTTATTCATAGTTTGAACACTAGATAACCACATAAAGTTGTTCACGAAATTGATGCACAAGAAACAATGGGTCGAACTCTTTCATTCTTGGCTACTTAATCTTCCAAAAAGCCACAAAATGCTTCCTAAGCAACCTACTTCAATGGAATTTTTCTGCTTCCTAACTTCATCCTCTACTGTTTTCTTCAAACTCTTTTTAAGCTCTTCACTCTCTTCTGAAATTCTCCTTTGCTCAGCATCTACCTTTCGAATCTAATCAAGCAAAGCTTCATCGACCCACTTAGACAAATGGTTTTCCTTATTTCGCTACCTCAAAAACCCAGAAAAAATAAGAAAAAAGTGATGTACAAGGGAAATTGAAAACAATAGTGAAAACTCAATAACTTCTTCTTTCTTTACTCTGCAATAAAAAAATCGATGTCTAAGGGAAAACACAGCGAAACACAAATCGAATCTCAATTTTCAAAACACGATAACCTTTTGTTTTATGACTCTGCAAATAAAAAAAAATTGAAGTCTAAGCGAAAACAAAGCAAAACAGAAATTGAATTTCAATTGTCAAAAAATCGACGTGGAAGGGAAAACAAAGCGAAACTAAAGGAAAAGTTATTGAAACACAAATTGAATCCATGACCAAACAAAGGGTCTGGAAAATAGTCAAAATAAGATAACATGTGCCCTAATTTCACATCTATAGAATCTTCTCTAAGGGTTCTCATCTGGTTTTGAATAGAGTATCACAACCCTTCTTCACACCAACATGCTGAAGGAACTCCTTCAGAGAATCGTCTGTGTGTCGTGATGCTTGAGAGAAAAGAGATTAGATAGAAAAAGAATAAAGTGAGAAAAGATTATTTCAGAAAAATGGCTGATTTCGAGTTTTTTGTTGTTATATATGTCGGGTATTAAGTTACAATCGGATCTCCACTGGGTCGGGTTTATGTCTTATGTGGATCCTAATCTCGGGTATAGTACAAACATGGTTAAGAGTATTGTGGTTCCACTATTACATGATGTCAAGTCACATATTTAGGGTATGATTAAGAGTATTATGTCTTTTTTGGATCCTAATCTCAGGTTTTCTTAAAATTTTAGAGTGTTGTGTCAAGTTAACATTCACATTCCTAAAACCCAAATGTTAAACAATAGATTAAGCATTCAAGATAACATTCACATTCCTAAAAAACAAATGTTAAAACAATAGATTAGGCATTCACGCTAATGAACATCTAAAACATTCTTCTTCCTAACCATCTAAATATATTCCAACTCAACACACTTAGAAGGCACACACTTAGGTGGCTCATACTTTGACCTCCTCTCAATCAACTCTCGATCATTAGCTGCTTCCCATAGATCCATTATCTTAAGTCGAGCTCCCATGATGTTATCATCATCCACGAATGATAAATCCAACCCAACCAAGTGGCATTCAATGTGTTTTAGAGTGTACACACCACAATGACAACCTTTCCGGTTAATACCACGCATAGGGACATAGGAAACACCATAAGGAGTGGTATTGAGATCCTTCTAAATACTTTGGGACTGAATGGCCTCCACTATCTGTGGAACTAGAGATGTGAATGCTTCCACTTCCTTATGCCTTTGTTTACCCGCGCAATCAAACACTTCGATATGCATATTCACTAAACTGATGCATAATGCAATCCAATGGTTGAGATTTACCCAGACAGGAACATACATCCGATTCACATCAACATTCCACAATTGTCGTGTTCTACCATGAGAAGGCAGCTCACCTTTGTCGTAATCCAGCAACATCTTATCCATCTTGTACTTCCTATTACCCTTCAAGAAATTCTTGTACTCCCTGCTAATGAGATCGCTGAAGACACATGTCATGAAAGCAACATTGTTCGGTTTCCCTCGTCGAAGTGTTGTTATTTCCCGGAATATGAACATTACAACATCGATCCCCTAAAAAATAACAAGGCAGTTGTTAGTAAACAGGATATGAAAATTACAATATCAATCAAGGCACGAGCTTAATGCTTACGTGGTTGTGAAGCCACTTGCTTGCACTTATAATACGATCAGTCATTTCTGAGTTTAAAATGTGAACATGAAGCAATAAACAAGAGGATGCAGTGTTGACATGAAGAAATGAATGGCAAGAGTTAAGAGACCCAGACAAGAGAAGCATTATGGATGATCAAGAGAGGACTGATCCGTACATTCCGTACACCACCTTGAATCTCCTAAAGACCTAACTTGAGTTACACGACACACAAGAGGAGAGTCTAACCGGGAAAGACTTATTTAAGCATCTGCCTAAGCTTCAGTAAGAGAAAGGAATCCGTTGGAGTCAAGACAGAAGAAGATCACATGTGTAGTAAAGTTTTGGATCAGATGAGAGAGACATAAGGACCAGTCACTTTCACCTCAGCTGGACAAGCCATCTGCCTGGTCCAGACTACTCTCTGCCTTGCTCAGACCTATTTTTTTATTCTTTTCTTAGTCAACTTGTTTCCCTATTTATGTATGCATCCAAAGAAACCATTAAGGCAAGGAATAAAATTCCTCATTAACCTATTCTTGTCTCTCTCTCTCTCTCTCTCTCTATTCTCTCTCTCTCTCTACCTTCTCTCTAGTTCTTCCTGTTCTTCATCTCCTACATACAAACCAGACACTAAACACATTTATTCTAACATGGTATCAGAGCCTATTATGATGAGAAGAGTTAGTGAACTCAAGGACCTATCTCACTCAGCCTCTGATAGGGCCAACAACCTAAGGGTGATTCTAGAAAATCTTGGCATCAATCTGCCAAAAAAACCTATGGAGAACAAGGAGGAATCAAATCATGGTGAGGAACCTGCTGAGGAAAACATTCCAGCTACTCATCCTGATCCTGAGGGGGGCAATGACACGATACACCCTGAAGGAAACTCAATGGCTCATGATCAAGATGAGTTGCCATCAGATACAGAAAATCTGACTCAACCAGAAGATTCAAGTGAAACAAATGAGGCAGAGGCAGAACCTGATCAGATACAACCTCTGAGAAGAAGTACAAGGATCAGGAACCCTGCATCAAACTGGATCAACACAAGAGTATACTTCAATGCTGAGGCAGTAGCTCACGCAATCAGTGCAACATGCTCTCTGGCTCAGTCTCCTGAAGAACATCAAGCCTTCATCAGTGAGTTGGATCAAGAATGGATACCAAGGTCATATCAGAAAGCCATGGAACATGAGGAGTGGAGAGAGTCAGTTGGGAAGCTGAACTTCCTAAAGGCAAGAAGGCAGTGACAAGTAGATGGATCTTCACTATCAAGTATCTAACAAATGGGAAACCAGAGAGAAAGAAGACTAGACTAGTAGCAAGGGGATTCACTCAAACTTATGGAGAGGACTACATTGATACATTTGCACCAGTGGCTAAACTACATACAATAAGAATTGTTCTCTAAATTCCTGTTAACTTGGAATGGGAGCTATGGCAAATGGATGTGAAGAATGTATTCCTACAAGGAGAGTTGGAAGATGAAGTGTACATGCGACCACCTCCTGGCCTAGAGAGTCTTGTAAAACCAGGAAATGTTCTAAGGCTAAAGAAGGCAATCTATGGCTTGAAGCAATCACCAAGGGCCTGGTATCACAAGTTGAGCACCACACTCAATGGAAAAGGCTTTGTGAAATCTGAAGCTGATCATACACTCTTCACACTAACCAGCCAGCAAGGAATTGTAGTCATTCTTGTCTATGTAGATGACATTATCATCTCTGGTAGTGACAAGGGAGGTATCATCTCAACTAAAACCTTTCTTAAAACAGCATTTGATATTAAGGATTTATGAGAGTTAAAGTACTTCCTTGGGATTGAAATATGCCGATCTAGAGAGGGGCTTTTCTTATCCCAAAGGAAGTACAGACTTGACATTTTAAATGAGGCAGGAAACCTTGGAGGAAGACAGGCCAAAACCCCATTGGAAGAAGGCTACAAGGTACTGCGAGAGGGGGAGTTTGAAGATACACCCTTTGAAGATGTCAAGAAGTATAGGAGGATGGTTGGAAAGCTAATCTACCTAACCATTACTCGTCCAGATGTGTGCTTTGCTGTGAACCAAGTGTGTCAACACATGCAAGCCCCCAAAGTTCATCACTGGAACAAGGTGGAGAGAATCTTGAGATACTTAAGAGAGGCTCCTGGTCAAGGTGTGTGGATGGTGTGCAACAAGAGTATTGATTGTAGGATATTGTGATGCTGATTGGGCTGGAGACAGATTTGATAGAAGATCAACCACAGGCTATTGCACCTTCATTGGAGGAAACTTGGTTTGGTCACATTGAAAAGCAAGAAGCAAAAGGTGGTATCTTGCTCAAGTGCTGAGGCAGAATACCGATCTATGAGAAAGCTAACTAGTGAACTCATATGGATCAAGAGATTGCTAAGGGACTTGGGTATAGAGATCACTACACCCATGACAATGCACTGTGATAATCATACAGCCATACACATGCATCCAACTCAGTATTCCATGAGAGAACCAAACATATAGAGGTGGATTGCCATAAGGTCAGGCAAGCAGTGGAACATCAAGTCATTCTCCCATGCTATACCAGAAGTGAAGATCAATTGGCTTATATATTCACTAAGGCAGCCAACAGCAAGGTTTGTGAGTCCATTCATCCTAGACTTGGACTCATAGACCTCACATGTCACTAAGCCTCTTGCCATGAATTATTCTACTCTTTTTCCTTGCTTGGTTTTTATCTTTAGTGGTTTTTCCAAGTAAGCTTTTATGAGGGAATGCTTCATGGTATCCAAGCTTGACTGGTTCCCCCATAGTCAAGCTTGAGGGGGACTGTGAACATGAAACAATAAACAAGAGGATGCAGTGTTGACGTGAAGAAATGAATGGCAAGAGTTAAGAGAACAAGACAAGAGAAGCATTCTGGATGATCAAGAGAGGACTGATCCGTACAGTCCGTACACCACCTTGAATCTCCTAAAGACCTAACTTGACTTACACGACACACAAGAGGAGAGTCTAACTGGGAAAGACTTATTTAAACATCTGCCTAAGCTTCAGTAAGAGAAAGGAATCCGTTAGAGTCAAGACAGAAGAAGATCACATGTGTAGTTAAGGTTTGGATCAGATGAGAGAGACATAAGGACCAGTCACTTTCACCTCAGCTGCACGAGCCATCTGCCTGGTCCAGACTGCTCTCTGCCTTACTCAGACCTATTTGTTTATTCTTTTCTTAGTCAACTTGTTTTCCTATTTATGTATGCATCCTAAGAAACCATTAAGGCAAGGAATACAATTCCTCATTAACCTATTCTCGTCTCTCTCTCTCTATCTCTCTCTCTCTCTCTCTCTCTATTCTCTCTCTCGAATTCTCTCTATGTTCTCTCTAGTTCTTCATGTTCTTCATCTCCTACATACAAACCAGACACTAAACACACTTATTCTAAAATAAAAGACAAGGACCAATTTTTATATCTCTGTAATCGAAATATAAAGTTCAAACTAAGATGGAAGCAACATCATAGAATGATATATTGAAAGGCTTACCTTACATTCTCAAATCTTGCCACTTTTGCATTTTTTTTTCAAAATCTTCTGCAGCCACAAACACCAAATTTCTGCCTGACTCTTCTTCGCCGGCTTGATCTATTTTTTTGTCATCTGATTGCGGTGGTGACAGCTTAAATGATGTTCCAAGAGAAAACCATTCCAATGGATCTTTCGCTTTAGCTTGAGAAGGATCGAGACCTTTGACAAATGTATCTTGTGAAAGGTCCTTCAAGCAAATTTCAAAGTACTCTTGTGTACCCAACTCAAGATTAATGTCTGATGATTGAGACAAGTTTACTCGAGGTAAATTGACAAACCAATCATCAGTGTTTAAAGATTTCTTTTTTCCCAGCCTATTCATTGACAAACATAAAATGATATAAGAATATGTTAGGATAAAATCGATACATCACAAACATTCAAGCGATTCCAAGCTACATAACATAAAAGACAACAAACAAATATAGTTTTACATATTACATACGATTTCAAAAGAAACATTCAAAATATTCAATATTACATATTATTATGCAGTGAAAATTGAAGTCTAGCACCAACAATCTAGCTCCAAAAGCCTAGCTCCAACAAACTAATTCAAGCATCCTAGTTCCAAGTACATCAACTTTTATAATTTCTCTTAGTTGGTACCTTTTTTTATGTAGTAGGCTCAACTTTGCTTTTGCTAGGACCGCTTCCTTGACCACTTAAAGTGAGTGCTTCCCTGAGCTGTGAAACCTCACTCTCCATCTTCCATATTCTCTCTGAAACCTCAGTCTCCATCTTCTTCATTCTGTCCAACATTTTCATACTGAATTTCTCAGAAAAATAAGTGAAGGATGTGTAGAACAAACCCTCAATGAAACTCTTTGTATCAATATCAAAAGTAGTTTTTTTAGCTGCAGATCGCTGACACAACAACTTCTTCTTTCTTGACCCGGCTCCTTCGTCATGGATCTTTCTCTTTACTCTTCCTCCAACATTAACCGAACAATTCACCTCATCTGCCACATTAGCCTTGCCATTCACCTCCTCTGCAACATTAGCAGACCCATTAACCACATTTGCAACATCAGTGTCATCGACAATATCATATGCTTCTGCCTCTAGATCTTCTCCGTTCGCTTCCTTTATCTTAGTCTTTTTAGGTTCTAAGACTTCCTATTTTTTGTTGCTCCAATCAAATTTTCTAATTATCCTTACTAGAATAAGTTCTACTCTCTCATCTTCCATCTCACCCTTCCTTCGGTAGACATCAGTCATAAGTACATCAGCATTAGTAGTCACCGAGATGACTGGAAACAGCTCACCCTACAAATAATTTTAAACATTAAAATCTATAAAGAAAATACATACATTAACCATGAAATAAAAAAACAACATATATACATACCTTATCTGGAAATGAGTTCTCAAGCTCAGTGATGTCTTCGTATGAAACTTTTTCTGCTCCTTTCCAATTGCCACACCTTGAACCAATGAAACTATCACTGACTCTCTTGCCGCATATTCCTCCAAAATCAGGAATGGCTTCCATAATCCAAATATGGAGAGCATATGAGAATCCTTCAAAAATGTAGCTCTCCCTATTATCCAATTTCTTCCTAGTCTTTTCAATAAAACTTAGCATATATTCGTACGAGAGAAGACCCTAATGGAACTTTCTAAACTTCTGAAGATCCATTGCTAACTTGATGTACATATGAGGGATGTTCACCTTCTCGTCTCTCCCCATAACCACACCCATCACGACGCACAAGTAGATCAACCTCAACCTAAAGCCGACTCCATTTGTGAACATTTTTTAAGTGGTCCTTCTTTATACACTTCAAGGAGATCTTTCGACCCTCCTTTTGTAGCTTACTCCAAAAACCCAGGTCGACTTTCCATGTGACCACTTCACTGATACTTTCCTTTACAACTTTCAGGCTAGTCACCGCTTGGTACTCTTGCACCGAAAACCGCAGCGGATTCTTCACAAAGACAAACCACTTCTCATGCTTTTTCGAGGTGATCAACTCCTTACACAAGAAGCTATGCACCAACTTTTCTGAAAACTTGAGGCCATTTTATTGAATAGCCATGATATGTGTGAATACATGATCTCTCTTCACTTCTGTGTTTTCTTCAGACATAGCCTTCTTCACAATTCTAAGGAGTGACATGTGGCAGCTGTTGTTGATCTTCTTGATCTGAGGTTCAAGACCCTCTCCGTATAAACGCTTCGGTAGCTCTAATTTCATATCTATAAAAGAGAATAAACACAAGACTTATTAACACATAAGACATAACACAAATTTCATAAACATGACACTAAACAATTTTTTGAACACGCAAAACAAAACAAAACAAACACAAAGTTCTTTAATGCTTTCAGAGATATACACATTACTGACTATTTTCTTTTGGATTTCAAAAAGTAAGACCAACAAACCTATGTAAAGTAAAAAAAGACAAGGTTTTTATAAGAAAAAAGGAAGAAGATATTCATTTAGTCAAACTACCAAACTGAAGAGTGAAACAAAGACAAAACAAGACAAAATCATACAAATTCCCTTTAGTCAAAAACTCAATCACTATCATTCTACTTAGAAACGAAATCAATTCACATACGAAATAAGTTAATCAAGCTAAGACAAGTCAATTCACACACTCAATCAATTAATCAAACAAAGCTAACTCACAAACTAAATCGATTCACATAATCAGTTCACCAATAGAAAAAACAAAGACAAGTCATTTCACAAACACAATCAACTAATTAGAACTAATGATCTAATATTATGCATAGATGTAGTGAACATGTTCATTCTCGTCAGTATCTTCAGTATGATGTCGACTTATGCTGCAGAGTAAGCCAAAGATTTATTCTTTTTACAATCACACATAGAGCATGGAAGTCGAAAAGTATCAGGCCCCACAACTAAAAAAACTACATTTCCCAAATCTGCAGAACCTAATCGATTTCTTCAGGAAAAGTTCTAAAGCAGTTAACATGACCAATCTTAGTAACAGAAGCAAGATTTCATCAATGCCCAAAAGGAAATTAAGCAGCAATTGATTGACCTACAAAACCTTAATCCTGGAAACCCCAAATCGAAAACAAAACATATAACAAACCTTAATCAATTGAAGGACACAATCCCGATTGAAGAACACATGTAACAAACCCTATCAATAGGAGGAGCTAGCGAAGAACAAAAACAAAGGAGAAATATGAAGAAGAGAGAGAGAGAGAGAGAGAGAGAGAGAGAGAGAGAGAGAGAGAGAGAGAGAGAGAGAGAGAGAGAGAGAGAGAGAGAGAGAGAGAAGGGGATAGGTTTAAGGTTTGTCAAGGTGATTTGGGGATTTTTAGTGTGTCTTTAATTTGATTTTTTTAATTAATTTGTTTTTGGGTCAATATCCAGTTAATTATTAATTTAAATATAAATGAGTTTTACATTTGTTATATGATAAATGAAGGGTTAGTTTTGGGTTTTAAACAAAGATTATATTGAGTGGACAAAGTTAACTTGGCTTTATACGAAGGGGACAAATATGGTGTTTATTTGCTTTGTTTTGGCAATTTTTCTAGTTGAAAAGTAAACTATAAACTACCAAAAGAAAAAAATTGTAAAAAAAAATTTTTTTTAAAACACAATTTATTCTTGTAAGAATTTAAGCCAAGAAATCATATTATGACCTCCATTTCTTACACAAATTTACCCATTTAAAGTCACATAACTAGAAATTACTACAAAAATAGTTGGAGAAAAGATCATATTTGAATTTTTATCTCCAATGCAAACCAAAGAAATATTAGCTTTACAAAACTCAACTATAGAAAAATCTATAAACCTAATAAATAGAAAACAAAAACATATCCTCTATCTACAACAAGGAGTAAAATATCATCAAATAAAAAACCTATTAGATAATCCATTAGTAATAAATAAAATTAAGAAAAATTAGAAAATAAACTATTAAAGGTGAGTTTCCTTCTCTTGGAAGAACACGAAAGGTGTGGAGTGTCGATGTGGATCGGATCTACGTTCCAGTTTGGGCCAATAAGAATCATTGGCTCGCATTATGCATATCCTTCTTGAATAGCCATATCGATGTATTTGATTGCGGGGGTTCGAAGAGGATAAGGGAAGTGGAAGCATTCACATTCCTTGTTCCTCGCATTCTAAAGGTTGTCCAGTCATTGACCACTAAGAAGCATCTCAGTAAGGTTGTCCAGTCATTGACCACTAAGAAGCATCTCAGTGTCAAACTGTATAGTGTTTCCTATGTCCCAATGGGTGCAATAAACCGAAAGAATTGTCACTCTGGTGTCTATGCTCTAAAACACATTGAGTGTCATGTACTTGGGTTGGACTTGTCTTTGGTGGATGATGATAACATCTAGGGAGCTCGGATAACGATTATGTGGGACATTTATGAAGCAGCTACTGATCTAGAGCTAATTGATAGGATGCCGAAGTATGAGTCTCCCAAGTTTAAGCCTGTTGAGTGTGTTGAGATTGTCTGATATCGATGTTTTGTTGCTAGAAGTGACATTTTTTAGGTAATGGTTTTCTCTTCCTTGTAGGAGTGACATTTTATTGTAATTGTTTTTAGGAGTCTATGTGGTAATGATTATGAAATGCTAATTCGATTGTTTCATGGTCTATATGACCCAATATATAATGTTAATTGATTCAGGGTCTGGTTCATTCTCTAAAACATACCCTAAACCAGAAACAAGTAACCCTAAATTAAATGTTGGTACATGTGTTTTGAGTATAACCCGAGTTTTAAGTTGTATACAATCCTAAAACCACCAATTCGACTTTTAATCACATACAATCCTAACCCCCCCCCCCCTTTCGAGTTCTAAACCGCACCCAACTAAGCCCCAATATTAACCTACTACCCGACTTACATATACCCAAAAACCCAATAGCCACCATCTTCGGTTACGTCTTCATTCTCAGAGACTACTTTCTCTCTCTAAACTCTTTTCAAACAACAATGGCGACTCAAAGGAGATTCTCTGAAGGGGTCCCTTCTATGTGCTGGTGTGGGAGAAGGGTTGTGATATTCTTCTCTAAGACCAATGAGAACCCTTTCATAAGATTCTATAGATGCAAAATTAAGGCTCAGGTATATATTATAGAATTCAATTAGTTCATCATACTGATAAGTTATGATATGTTTCCCTAATGTTTCGATTTGTATATTTGTTTTCTTTGACATAGTTTTGATTTGTTTTGATTTGCTGATGGGTATTGATGTAGCAACAGAATGAAAAAAGATTTGTTTAAGTGGTGTGATGAGGAAGTGGTTGATGAGATTCGAAGGGTAGATGTTGAGCAAGAGAGAATTGCAAAGGAGATTGAAGAACTAAAACAAAGTTTGAAGAAGATGGTAGAGGAAGAAGTAAAGAAACAGAAAAACTCCCTAGAAGTAGGTTGTTTAGGATCCATTCTATGGCTGTTTGGAAAATTAAATAGCCAGGAATGAATGAAATAGATATATTGTTCTTTGTTTATGTTTCCAAGGTTGAATAAGACATTTGAATAATCTTATAAATTCTCAAGTTTGGTTAAATATCGATATTTTGCTTCTCAAGTCTGCAAAGATTTTGTATGCATACAGATTTTTTTTGACCTTTGTAGCAATACCCAACACATTCAACACACAAAAGTAATTTGAGTCATTAGTATGAACTGAACAAGAACCATATAAAACCCAACGCATTCAACTGAAACAATTGTTGTTTGAAAAACAGAAACGAAGTCTCAAACATGAAATACAAACGAAGTTGAAAACATGAAACATAAACGAAGATTAAAAAAACATTGCAAACACATCGCCTATATTTGCATCTTGCAAGTTGCTCAGTTGTGGCCACCAACACCACATCTACTGCACTTGCGAAGCTGGCCCCTTTTTTGATCATTTTTGTGATCGAATTTTGTCTTCAACGGTTTTATATCTGCATTTTCTATTTGTTCCAAGTGATCTTCTTGTCTCAGGAGGTAGCACTTGGGCGTTTCCAACATCTTCAGGGACAGACCAAGCATATTAGGAACAGCAATGGATTAATGCTCTCTTGATAAGCTTCTCTCCAAGCTCCCATGGTATACATAAAATCAGTTAATGTGTGCAGTTCTCTGCCAAGAAAGAAACCCGCTTTTATTGCATGTTTACAAGGGATCTTCAACAAGACATACTTCCCACAAGTACATGTCCGTCTATCAAAATCTACTATCAATTGTATTGCCTCTAACAAGCAGTCGTTCGTCGCTTACAGGGTAAACTTCAAACGTTGAACCCTTATGGATCCTCCTATCATTTTTTTCCTCCACATGTCTTGTCAAAGGATGCGTATGTTTTGAGATCAATTTCATGCGCTAAAAAAACCAGCGTGTTAACATCTCCCTAATACTATCTAGCAAAGGGATTACAGGATACTCTCTTGGCGTACGCAAGGCAAAATTGATAGACTCAGCATAATTGGTTGTCCTATTGTCAAGTCCAAGAAATTGACACCTAGCCCATTTTCTGGCATCCGCATCCGTAAGATATTTTTCAATTCCTGGACTGATATTGCAAACATGAGAAAACAACCTCTGAAAATCAGCCACTCTATAGGCTTTTGAAGCCTTAGAAATCAACTCAGCTAGTCCTTTCCCCTCGTAATGTGTTATCACATTATTGAATAAATGATGAATACAAATACCATGCGTCGCTAGCGGATACACTTGCTCTAGTGCCTTGACGAAAGACGGTTATATGTTCGAAATAAAAGCCAACCCATTATCATCAGCAACGACAACTTGTAATTGTCTGAAAACCCATTGCCAAGACCGATCATTCTCAGAGTCCACTACACCGAATGCAATAAGATACAAATTTGAATTTTCATCTAAACCAGTTGCAACCAGTAACACCCCTTTGAATTTACTCTTCAAAAATGTTCCATCCACAACAATAACCCGCCTGATGACTCTGCTAAAGCCTCTAATCGATTTCCCAAATACTAAAAAAAGATATCGAAATCGTCCATTTACATCAGTCTCATAATACGAATGTGTACCTGGATTGGCCTCTCCCAGCATGTGCAAGTATTTTGGTATTTTCACAAAACTTGTCTCTGAAATACCTTTGACAGCGTTGATTGCAAATTCACGCAAATCCCAAGCTAAAGATTTTGATATCTCACATACATAATCATACGCATAATCTGAATAATATCACTTGTTTGAGGTCCTTCTTTGACACCTTCATATTTATGCATGATCAGGCCGCCTATTGTTTTTGCTGAAGCTGTCTTCCCGGCACTAGTTTTGCTTGAAGGTGCGCATGAATGTTCACCGACATACTGCTTGATAATAAAATATGTTTGCCCCGTCAAACACTCTGCTCGATAACCCCAATTGCAACCTCTATCTGCGCATCTAATACACCAGACTTTTTTATTGGATGTGATCACCTTGTAGTCAAAGTGGTGCCTCATTGCACATAGCTCAAACCTCGCCTTCAACACTGTTTTGTTAACGGAAAGATCTCCTTTCTTAACCAATTCGACCAGAGATATCTTCCCCACCTTTTCTCGGTTTTCTTTTTCACATGATGGTAACAACATCATAATCATCTCCATCAACCTCAAGTTGCTTCATAGCCATAACATTACTTGAACCAGCCCTATTGTTACAAGGATTTCTCTCATCTCCACATGTAGTTGAATCAGTTGGCACCTTATTAAGATTAATGTCGACTTTATTTGAATTCACATGCTTAGCTTTATAGGTAACACACAATCGAGTTGACTAATACTTCTTAAAATACCCTAGGAAAATTTTCAGTTTATGTGAGTTCCAATTCTCCCTGGTGGACATCCGGATGAATTGATCAATACAATAGATAGATAACTAAACTCCAAATCGCTAGCATAATCTTCGAGACCAAAATCCTCCAAAACGATTTTATGAAACTCTTCATAGGTGGAGCTCAATTCCAAAACAAGTAACCCCCCCCCCCCCATGCTTTTCATCAACAGAGAATTTCAATCGAGAAGCTCCAACCAATTCACATACA
The DNA here is from genome assembly GCA_905132885.1 of Moricandia moricandioides. Taxonomy (NCBI): domain Eukaryota; kingdom Viridiplantae; phylum Streptophyta; class Magnoliopsida; order Brassicales; family Brassicaceae; genus Moricandia; species Moricandia moricandioides. The sequence goes on from CAJHQQ010000579.1 coordinate 89,000, forward strand.
CCACATGAGGCATAGATATGCATCATGGAAGAAAGTTTGTGAAATCTTTTATGAAAATCAAAAATATGAAAGAGAGGTTGAGGAAGACGATATATTGAAGAAACTGATTATTTTACTTTTCTGTTCAAAAAATCAAACTTAAAGATAAGGAAACATAATCTTTGAAAATATTTTCATAAATACTCTTTCTTTATTTTTTGCAACTGTTCATACTTATCTGTAGAATCTGAATTCTAATACAGGTAGAAGACAGTTACAATGTTTGAAACTAAGTTCTACGACTAAGTAGATTATTAGTGGACTGCAGATTGTTAATTTGCAAACTTTAGAATGATAGGTAAAGTGCAAATTGAGGATTCCAAATTAATTTAGATTACTTTATTTCAGCAGATTACGTTTTCTAAAAAAAAATATGACATGTAACAAAACGTGAATTTCAATTTCTACATTGTAAAAAATGACATATGTTATCCGTAGAACGTAAATTTAATTTTTTATTTAACAACTTTTTCAACCCCAAAAAAATACCAGTACATTGGTATACGTATTTCTTCAATATTTATATTTTTCAAAAACGTTTTGGTTTTTAAAACAGTTTATTTTGATTTATTTAGAAAAATAGAAAGGGCATTAAAGGCAAAAAGGGTACAAATTCGTTTTTATGCTAATGGGACAACTTTATGGTTTTTTGGCTCAAAAAAACAATTTCCCCTAGTAAATATTACAAATATAAAAATAGTTTACGAACAAAGTAATTATCAAAGTCAAATTATTTATACTATCTCACGACAAATAGATTATATATATATATAACAAATTAGTTAAGGATGCATATAATCTAATAACTAATTATCAAACCCTAACACATCCTTTTAATTTTATTTTAACACCGCCTTTTAAACCTTTGACTAAACTAGTTAAATTTCCTAGAAAATGAAATTTTAAAATCTATTGCTAGTAGACTAGAACAACTAAATAAAAATAAAGGTATAAACAATATTTATAAAAATAGTTAAATGGAAACTCATGAAGAATAGAGATCAATTGTATAAAGAGAAACTTTCAACCTTCAAAAAAACCCATATTATTCCTAAACACACACCACCTGACCTATTATTTGAAGAACATCATAAGTTCCCAACTGCAAACTTTTACACAAGAGAAGGATCTATGAATGGAACATAGATGGTAGATCAAATATGAAATGAGGGATTTATTTTAATAAATGGGGGATTTCTGGTTTGGCCTATAAAGCTAAAGGCTTGATGGACAAACAAGCATATGTACTCTTAATTTCAGGATTCAATGAAGCATTAAAATATTAGTGGAATAACGCATTAGATAATTTATCTCATGACTCTATAATAAACCAAGTTCAAACTAAAAGAGTAGAAGAGGAAGATGGACTTTATGAAGAAGAACAAATTCAAAATGCTATAGAAGTATTATTACACACAATGACCATGCACTTTGTAGGAAACCCAACTAAAGAACTAATTAGTAAAAAAATAAGTATTAACAAATCTTAAATGTTGAACCTTAGGATATTTTAAATGGTATAAAGATATATTTATAACTAATATATTCCAAAGAATGATTGTAAATAGCCTTGGAAAGAAAGATATATATATTCGGATTACTTTCATTTTTTACTGAAAGACTAATAAGTAAATTAAAAAATATTTCTGGAGGTTAACTAATTTCATGGGATTCTATAACTTGTGGTCAGCTCTCTGCCTTCGTTAAAAAGAAGGATTACAAATATGTCAAGACATAAAGATAAACAACAAACTAGTAAATTTAAATTCGGTGAAACTATGGACAAATTTTGTAAACAATATGGTTACCACCGTCTTACTCCACCCTCTAGAAAAAAAAAGGGAAAAACTAACAAACATAAAAAATTTATATCCTCACAACCATATAACAGAAACGAAAAATACTCAAAAATATTTTCTAACCCTTACTATATGAAAAAAACCTAAAAAATGGTTAAATGGGAAAAACTCGTTTGTTGAAATTGCAAAAGTCATGGACATAAATAAACTGAATGCAAAATGAAAAGAAAAATTAATAAAAAAATTCATGATCACAAGGATATTACAGAAAAACTAGAAAAGCTACTCCTTTAAGAAGTAGAAAAATCTGGAGAATCTAGTAATGAACATTCCCTAGATACTATAGAAGATCAAAGTGAATAATCATCTGAAGATTCTCTTAATTGAAAAACAATAAATGTAATTACTAAGGATGTAAATAAACAATTTCTAATAGATATAATTGATAAAATAAATGACCGAGGAACTAAGGAGGAATATCTTCTAAAACTTAAAGATATTGTATATAAAGAAAATCAACTTTCTACCCCCACAACCTTTTACACTTAGCAAGATATTGGAATAATATTCTTCTCCTAGTTTATTTAAACAAGTAACTACTGGAGAGTTACAAGGAGAAGTAAAAAAAATTTCCAAGTAAAACAATTACAACACATAGTACAGAACAACAACTAGAAAAATTATAAATTAATACCAAAATAGCCTTAATTGAACCGAAATTTCACCACTCTGCACCTACTATTCCATCCAGAATTAATCCTGAAAAAAAAACTAAAAAAGAAGAAGAATATATTCAAATAATAGATAAAATAAACTATCAAAAAGGGTATAAAAATCACCTTATATATAGGCTATGATTTTAAATTAGAAATAATAGCATTACTAGACAAATGCGTATACTACAACTGTATAAGAGAATGAATAGTTCCAACTAATTATTATGAAAAAAACTTTTGAGAAACTTAATGGGGCAAATGGAAGTAGTTTAAAAGTAAACTATAAATTACCAAAAAGCAAATATTTGCAATAAAGGAGTTTTTTTTAAAACACACAATTTATTCTTGTAAAGACTTTAAACCTAGAAATCATATTATGAACTCCATTTTTTACACAAATTTACCAATTTAAAGTCATAGAATTAGGAATTGATACAAAAAAAAATAGTTGGAGAAAAGATCATATTTGAATTTTTATCTCCAATGAAAACCAAGGAAATATTAGCTTTACAAAAATCTACTATAGAAAAATCTAGAAACCTGATAAATGGAAAACAAAAACATATTCACTTTCTAAAGCAAGAAATAAAATATCATCAAGTAGAAAACAATTAGATAATCCATTAGTAATAAATAAAATCAAGAAATTAAAAAAAATGAATTATTAAACCAAGTGGGTTCTGAAATCCCAAATACTTTTTGGGAAAGAGAAAAACATATTGTTGATAGTCCTTGCAAAAAAATGATATAAATGAGAAAAATATCTCAACTAAAGCTAGACTCATATAAATGAATAAAGAAGTTTTGGAACACCGTCGAAAAGAAATCTAAGAACTATTAGATAAAAACTTATTAAGAAAATCCAAATCACCTTTGAGTTGCTCAGCCTTTTATGTCAATAATCAAGCAGAAAAAGAATGAGGAGTACCTCTCCTAGTAATTAACTATAAACTCTTAAAAGATGTTATACAATGGATAAGATACCCAATACGTAATAAAAGAGACTTATTGAAAATACTATATGATGCTTGTATATTCTCAAAAATTGATATGAAAAGTGGATTTTTTTCAAATTCAAATAGCTGGAAGAAAAAGTATAAGACATCACTCACTTTACCATTTGGGTACTTTGAACGGGGAATGTCTTGTCATTCGGTTTAAAAAAATGCACCATCTGAATTTCAAAATATTACGAATGATATTTTTAATCCTTCTTCACGTTTTCCATAGTATATAGATGATTTATTAATACATTCAAAAGTTATTGATCAACATTTTAAACATTTTTATACTTTCTTGAACATAGTTAAAAACATGAATTAGAAGTTTCTGCTAAAAATGCAAATATTTCAGACAATAATAAGATTCCTAGGACATAATATTTACCAAGGAACTATAACCCCTATTTCTAGATCAATAGAATTTAAAAATAAATTCCCTGATGAAATACAAGAAAAAACACAATTGCAACGATTCTTAGGATGTTTAAACTATATATCAGATTTTTTGCCTAACATGCGTAAAATAATACAACATTTATTTCAGAGATTGAAAAAAAATCCAGTTCCTGGTCTAGTATGCATACTAGAATAGTCCAAGATATTAAGAAAAAATGTCACAACATTACTAGGGCTGGACACAAATGCTTGATACTCGGCTTGTAATCGCTACTTGACTTGGCTCGGTTTGAAAAAACAAGTACTTGCTACAATCAAGTTGAGTAACAAGTAAACAAATTTTATTACTCGCAAGTACAAGTCAAGTATCAAGTCCATTTTTATTATTAACTACTTGGCTCGTTACTTGGTTTGTTATTTGTTATCATTTACTTGTTCGGTTACTTGTTATATATGACTTGATTTATTAAATATGTAGTATCTATTTCATTAGTTAATTGAAATTTATGCATTTTATGAGTGGTCACAATTACTCGTTACTTGACTCCTATTTGTTACTTGATTAGTATATGATCTTTAAAGTCAAATATTTATTCTGACCAAGTCATGTATCAAGTAGTATGTTTAAACTTGTACACATATAAAATAATAAAATAAATTAAGTTATTTGATGTTGTTTGGTTTATTACTCGTTTTTGTTAATAACAAAGATACATTTTCTTAAATCATAGTAAAACAACTCGTTTATATTTTAATTTTTATAAATGAATCAAACATAAGTGATATATTATATAAGTATCTCGGAATCTTTTTCTTTCTTAATATAATTTATTTCACGAATGACTAAAATACAAGAAAACAATGACAAAATAAAAATAATGATATATTATTGTATATAATAAATTTATTTACTTTTAAATTTCAAATAATTACCAAATAATTTACCAATAATTATCAAGTAATTTAAAAATAATTTACAAGTAACAAGTAATCAAACAAGGCAAGTATCTTGCAAGTCGACCAACTTTTAGTAAGTACTTGAAACTGCAAGTATTCGTTTTTAACAAACCAAGTACAAGTCCAAATTCTGAATACTCGTACAAGTCAAGCCGAGTACTAAGTATAGCGAAAATACCGAGTACTTGGCTTGTGCCCACCCCTAAACCTTACCAGGCTTAGTTATTCCACATCCTAATGCATTCATGGTAGTAGAGACTAATTCACCAAAAATAGGAATGTCAGGATCCTTAAACAAAAATTGTCAGAATCAACACAAGAGTCTATAGTACGTTTTCATTCAGGAGTTTGGCTAGGACCCCAAAAGAATTATTCCACAGTAAAAAGGAAGTTTTATCTTTATTAAACTGTATTTCTAAATTACAAAAAGATTTAATAAATAAAAGGTTTTTCTACGTGTTGATTGTAAATATGCTAAAGAAATTTTACAAAATGACGTAAAGAATTTGGTTTCAAAGAAGACTTTTGCAAGTTGGCAAGCTATACTATCGATTTTTCATTTTCATATAGAATATACAAAAAGAAAACTAATTGTCTACCAAATTTTCTAAGAAAAGAGTATTAACATGGAAAAACACAAGACAATCAGAATGAGTGAACAAAAAAAAAATGCAGCATCAAATTATGTCAAGATTCAACCACACCTACAAGGAAAACCAATATCCACCACTAACCAATTTTCTGCATTAGCAAAATTTCTCCATTGTCCTATACAAAGGCCGTTAACTCAACACCGCAAAAGATAGCCCTTACACCTCTAATACAGAAAACTACTGACCAAAAATCCACCTATTTCCTTAAACTACAACGCCAACACTTAAGTAATACCTTTTACTAGCCCCATATCCTTCGAAGACTTAAACCTTTTTACTAACCGTCTCTTCTACGAAGATAGCCAGTTCATCACATATAATCTACACAAAAACTGTACATTTTATGAATTCATCCTTGTAGACACCAAATCAGTAGAGATTATTCATCATACTAATAAAACCAACCCAAACTTATTTCCTACTCCACATGCAAGATCCTAAAATTATGTACCGCCTCAGACCTTGGATTTATGAAATTTCACACCACAAAATATTTCTCCATTTCATAGTACCATATTTCGGGTTTTTCTTATGTAGATTACCAAAAAGCCTTTCTCCACGCCCTATACCTATGAACTTACGACCATTCCTGATTCATATACTTTGACTTCCATTGCCCAAAGTCAATACCAGGATGGTTCTATGAATGGTGGCACTGGTTTGGACCATGTGACCAAATCTATCCAACCCATATACCAAAAGTATCCTTATCCTACTATACCAAATACGAAAAACACTCACTTATAGGTCCCCTACCGAAAATAGCTTTCCATATTGATGTGGGCATATCGTGGATATTGTCCTGGCATTTTAACCTGGTTATTTTTTACCTGATATGCCATACTCTTTAGTTCGAGAATACCTAGTAAAATGGTGGGAAAAAATACAGCTTAGAACGTTGTTCTATTACCAACTTAGAAAAATGGATCCAAACCCACCAACAAATTAAACCATCTGTGGCGATTGTATCTCGAGCTCTACCACCCATACCAACAAAAAAATTCTCCAACCAAAAAAAACATCAGGCCCAACAGAATCAACGACATCATCATTCGGATCTAAGAAAAGTAAAGGAAAATACAAGCTCAAATATTTCTTAGAAGCGATCTCTATGCAAATATCCTCAGAAAAAGAAGAAGAAGAAGAGATCACTCAAGAAACAAACATACAAAGTGACGATCCCTATGGTGGACCACTATCACAAGATCCATACGAAGAATAAACTAAGTTATTTGTAAAAACGAGAGAGAGACCGACAGAACAAGAATACAACAAGAGTAGATAAAATAACCAAGCACTCTGCATAACTCTGCAAAACTCAAGTTTCAACAGAGGTTACTTCACTTCTAAGCTACCGAGACAAGCCAAAATCATTAATGAAGCAGAGAAGGGAAAAAATCAACAATCAAGACAAGCTCATCAGTTACAGCAACATGATATATTCAAGACTGCAACAAGACACTACTCATTCACAAACAATGACACTTCACCACATCAAGAATACTCAGCACGCAAGGCTCCAAGAAAACAACATGACATCATACAAGTTCTTTTGATCAAGTTAATATAAATAAGGAATTAAGACTATTGTCAAAGGCAAAGTGATTTTCAGCAAGACTTCTCGACAAAATTCACTGGACTACAAACTCTCTCAATATTTTCAACTTTCTATTATACTTTTACTTTTGTATTTCAACCTTGTATTTCTAAGGAAATCAATAAAAGAAAATGGTATTTTAAAACATTTACTAAAGAAACAACTATTAGTTAACGAGAAAATTGGTATGATCATATGAATAAAATATTAACTAATATTATGTTCTTTATAGGGTTTGAACATATTATCAAGAAAATAAAATAGCATACCCTTATAAAAATGAATCAATTAACACTAGTTCAACTTTGTATAATACTTGGGAAATGACTAGTGGAGAAAAAAATTAAATCAGTTCGTCTACCTTTTAAATTTTAAAATTATATACACCCCAAAGACAAGTAATAGCTACTCCATTTAGAACTGTAGCATATAGGAATAATAAAGACATAGTATATATGGCAGATATAAAAATAGTTTACGAACAAAATAATTATCAAAGTCAAATACTTCAAACCCTAACACATCCTTTTAATTCTATTTCAACACCTCTTTTTAAACCTTTGACTAAACCAGTTAAATTTCCATAAAATGAAATTTTAAAAATGTTTCTAGTACACTAGAACAACTAGATAAAAATAAAGGCATGAAAAATGTTGATGAAAATAGTCAAATGGAAACTGATTAAGAAATATAAATCAATTGTATAAAAAGAAACTTTCAACCTTCAAAAACAATATTATCCTAGACACTAGCCACCTGACCTAGTATTTGAAGAAGATCATAAGTTCCCAACTGTAAATTTTTACACAGAAGAAGGTATATATGAATGGAACATAGATGGTAGATTAGAATATGAGATGATGAATTTATTTTAAGAAATGGGGATTCCTGGTTTGGCCTATAAAGCTAAAGGCTTGACGGACAAACAAGAATGTGTCCTCTTAATTTTAGGATTCATAGGAGTCTTAAAATATTGGTGGGATAACACATTATATAATTTATCTCAAGATTCTATAATAAACCACATTGAACTTAGAAGAGTAGAAGTGGAAAATTGACTTTACGAAGAAAAACAAAGTATTATTACACACAATGACCATGCACTTTGTAGGAAACCCAACAAAAGAACTAACTAGTAAAAAAACTGGTATTAACAAATCTTAGATGTTCAACCTTAGGAGATTTTAAATGGTATAAAGATATATTTTTAACTATTATATTCCAAAGAAATGATGGTAATCAGCCTTTCTCAAAAGAAAGGTTTATATCTCGATTACCTTCATTTTTTGTCGAAAGACTAATAAGTAAATTTAAAAAAAATTATAGGTCAACCAATTTCATGGGATTCTATAACTTATGGTCAGTTGTTTTCCTTTTTAAGAAAGAAAGATTACAAATATGTCAAGATCATAAAGATAAACAAAAAAACTAGTAAATTTAAATTCAGTGATACTATGAGCTCATTTTATAGCAATATGGTTACCACCGTCTTACTCCACACTCTAGAAAAAATAGCTTAAAAATATAAAAAGTTTTATATCTTCACAACCATATAATAGGAACAAAAAACACTCAATTTTTTTTGTAACACTTACTATATGAAAAATAAAACCCCTAAAAGTGAATCATCATCTGAAGATTCTCATAAATAAGGATATAATTACTAAGCATATTGATAAACAATTTCTAATATAGATATAACTGATAAAATAAATGACCCATAAACTAAAATGTAATATCTTCTAAAACTTAAAGATATTGTACATAAAGAAAATCAACTTTCTACCCACAATCTTTTAACCTTAGCAAGATATTGGAAAATATCCCTCTCCTAGTTTATTTAAACAAGGAAAACATATCCACTATATACAGCAAGAAATAAAATAACATCAAATAGAAAAAAATAGATAATCCATTAGCAATAAATAAAATTAAGAAATTAGAAAATGAACTATTAAACTTCTGAAATCCCAAATGCTTTTTGGGAAAGAAAAAAAACATATTGTTGATAATCATTATGAAAAGGATTTCAATGAGAAAAATTTCTCAACTAAAACTAGACCCATACAAATAAATCAAGAACTTTTGGAACACTGCCAAAAAGAAATCGAAAAACTATTAGATAAAAAGTTAATAAGAAGACTAAATAACCTTGGAGTTGCTCAGCCTTTTATGTCAATAATCAAGCAAAAAAGGAAAGAGGATTACCTCGCTTAGTAATTAACTATAAACCCTTAAACAATGTTATATAATGAATAAAATACCCAATACCTAATAAAATAGACTTAGCAATTTTCAGCAAGAATTCTCGAGAAAATTACATGCACTATAAACTCTCTAAATATTTTCAGCTTTCTATTGTACTTTTACTTTTGTATTATAACCTTGTATTTCAAGGAAATCAATAAAGTAAGTTTTATCAATACACTTTTTTACAATTTCATTTCAAATTTTAAGTTTATAATTAAGGTTTTATAATTTACACTATACAATCTTTTGTATCTTCTTAAATTTTAAATATAAGGAACATAACTTGGGATTTATATAGTTAATGGTATCAGAGCCTAAAATATAAATATATCAAACTTTTGTTTTGATGAAACTTTTCACAACTAAAGATAGTATGCTTAAATTATACTTATTCTCTTGTGAAAATCAAACTATCAGAACATTGTTGAGTGCGTTGTCAACTTAGGTGTTCCAGGCAATAAGTCCTAAAGGCAGTGAGCTCGGCGGTAAGCCATTGTTCAGTCCTCGTTAAGAATCGGTTAGTTTTCATTTAAATTTGAGTAATAATATAATTTCAGAATAGAATCTTCAGTTAGAAAATGGTTTAAATCAGAGCATGCATCTTCTTACTCCTCTCAAAATATAATTAATTCAAGAGAAATTATGTCAAAAATCATAATATTTAATCAAAAAATATCGCACGGTCAACTACCACATATTAATCTAGAAAATATATATCAAATAGGGTTTTAGATTTTAAAACTTCATATTATATTAAAGAACATAAACAAACTATATCATTACAAAATGAATTTGAAGAAATTAAATTACTATCTTCTATGGCTGTAGAAAAGTATAGAAAAAAAAACTTTAATTATATTCATTTTGGATTAATACAAATAGCAGTCAAACCTTTGTTCATGACATATACTGATTCTCCAATAATTATGTTATTAAGGGATAAAACTCTACTAAAATTTGAAAACTTCTTATTAGGAGCTGTAAACAAATTTATGTAATGGAACTGTATATTTTAATTGTGCTCCAAATGTTCAAGTAAGTCTACATGATCCAACAATATTTAATACCTTAGTTTTAAATGTACACTTACCTGAAATTAATTCCAACAAGAACGACATGGCTATCTATTATTGTATAGAATATACTTTAAGCAATCTATATCAAGATTTAAACCGAGATGTTTATTACATGATAATAATGGAGAAACAACAATATTAGCTGTTCATAGTAAATATACTCGCACATATACTTGTACTCCTATCTATAATATAAGAAATTACTATTCTTTATTAATATAAAATTGATATTACCCAACCACCAAAACAATTTGCACAAAAAACTATTACTACTATAACTGAACATATGGATGGTAGAATATTAAAATTTGGATCCTTTAGAGAACCATCCTCATTAAAAATTAGTTTTTTTACCCAATATCTTCTTTTTCTGAAAAAATAATAGTCATGTACTCTTATTAATGAAATATAAAATTAAACAGACCAGTAAATTTAATTACATAAACCGATTTAACTTTCAAAATATAACTTGTAGATCGATTATTCATATTAATAGCATATTTTCAACTACATGAGCCAAAATTCTATATCGATTTAGTAGTTAAGGATCAAAGATTTAATGAAAATTTTATATTATATTAATATTACAAATTTAATACAAATTGTATATGAACTTAATAATAATTACAAAATTAATTAAATATTAAAAAGTTTCTGTTTTAGTAAAAATGAAATTTAAATTAATGCTTTAAACAAAATATATATGAAAATAGTTTATTGAGATGTAATCTTAGAGAAAATATAGAAATAACTATTTGAATTTTTTAGAAATAATATATGAATTATTTATTAATTTTTTTTTTTAGAATATTTTACATAAGTTAAATAATCATACAAAAACCATTTAAAAAACTTTTAAAAAGGATAGTCGAAATAAAAAATTACAATTGAAAAAAAAATCATTCATTTAATTTTAATAAATAAGATCCAATCTTAGAGAAAATATAGGGATAGCTCTTTGATTTTTCTTGTTTAGAAAAAATATATAAATATCTATTTATTTTTTACAATATTTAAAATAACTCAAATAATTATATGAAAAATAAATTTAGAAACTTTTTAAAAGGATAGTCCAAATAAAAAAAGAGAAATGCCGTAAGATAACCATAATTTTGTTTTGTCATAAAATAGTTTTTAAGGGAAAAAAAATGATCAAAATAGGTTTCATATAAAAATGTAAATATATACTTATACTCCTAGAGTTAACTAATCTATATTTAGAATTTTGGAGTTGTGTGGTGAGTTTTATAGCTGAGGTTTAGGATTTGAAAAAATAAATGAAAATTTAAGTTTTCAAAATAAAAATAAAAACTATTTCGATCATTTTTTGATTAAATGCTATTCTGAGGATAAAAAAATTAGTTGAGAAAATTACCAATAAAAAAATACACATATAAAAGAATCTAATCTATTAAAACTGAAGTACAAATAAGAAATAACCCTTGATTTTACCTAATATTTACAAGAAATGCCACTGATACTATCTTTGCATCCAAACATCTAAACATTGATTATTAATAAGAAAAAAATAATTTTGGGCTAAGCCTATTAACAACATTTATCATTGAAAAATATATATATGTGTTTATATATATATATCTAATCTATTAAAAATGAAGTACAAATAAGAAATAACCCTTGATTTTACCTAATATTTACAAAAAATGCCATTGATACTACCCTTGCATCCAAACATCTAAATTGATTATTAAAAAGAAAAAAATAAATTTGGGCTAAGCCCATTAACAACATTTATCATTAAAATTAGAAATTTCATAAAAAATGTATATGTGTTTATATATATATAAAATTAAATTAGTTTTATTTTTTATTCATATTCATATAAGCTAACCAACTATATTTGAACTATAAAAAAGCTAATAATGTCAATGATTTTCGATATAATTTAAACTTATTCATTTACAATAACAAAATTATGTAATTTTCCATAACAATTTAGTAACTAAAATACATGCTAATATTTATTATAAATGGGTATATATACAAACAAATACAATGTATTATTCATTTGTAAGATATATCTAATAAGAATAATTTATGTAATTTATAAATTTAAAATTTTTAATCACCATATAATACATATACACAGTTATGTCTAGGCAGATCGAATTTCTGAGGTATTTTAGGATATATGGATTCGTATATGCATTTGTCGGATTCGTAAAATTGTTATCCGGATCTGGATACTCGGGGTTAGGATATTTGGACTAAAATCCAAATACACGCGGATATTTGGACCTGTTTTTGAATTAAAAATCTAAATATTAACAATCTATTAGTCAATTTAAAATTATTATTTTAAAAAAACGTTAAAAGCATTCAAATTTAAAACTAAAATTTTAGTTATTTTATATAAAAGTATATATAATATACATAGATAACTATAATTAATTTTTAAATATTTAATATCCAGATCCGGATATTCAGACCTAAATTTTACTATCCGAATTCGTACTTGGATCAATTGAATTCGTAAAATCACTATCAGGATCCTCGAATATCCGTTTTTTGAAGTGGATGAGATCCCAAGTCGGATAACGGATATTAAATATTAAGTTTCATTCATATATACAGTTATATCAAACAAATTGCTTAAAATATTTGAAATTCATAAAAATAACATCCGCGCGGGCGCGCGGGTCAAAGGCTAGTATAGAATTAAATTAGTTTTATTTTTTATTCATATTCATATAAGTTAACCAACTATATTTGAACTATAAAAAGCTAATAAAGTCAATAACTTTCGATATAATTTGAACTTATTCATTTAAAATAACAAAATCATGTAATTTTCTATAACAATTTAGTAACTAAAATACATACTAATGTTTATTATAAATGGTTATATATACAAACAAATACAATATATTATTCATTTGTACGATATATCTAATAAGAATAATTTATGTAATTTATAAATTTAAAATTTTTAATCACCATATAATACATATACACAGTTATGTCTAGGACATATCGAATTTCCGAGGTATTTTAGGATATATGGATTCAGATATGCATTCGTCGGATTCGTAAAATTGTTATACGTATCTGGATATTCAGGGTTAGGATATTCGGACTAAAATCCGAATACACGCGGATATTTGGACATGTTTTTTAATTAAAAACCTAAATATTAACCATCTATTAGTCTATTTAAAATTATTATTTAAAAAACTTTAAAAGCATTCAAATTTAAAATTAAAATTTTAGTTATTTTATATAAAAGTATATATAATATACATAAATAACTATAATTAAATTTTAAATATTTAATATCCAGATCTAGATATTGAGACCTAAATTTTACTATCCGAATTCGTACTTGGATCAGTTGAATCCGTAAAATCACTATCAGGATCCCCGAATATCCATTTTAGAAAATCTGTTTTAGTAAAAATGAAATTTAAATTAATGTTTTAAAGAAGATATATATGAAAATAGTTTATTCAGATGCAATCTTAGAGCAAATATAGAAATATCTATTTGTTTTTTTAAGAAAAGAGATATGAATTATCTATTTGATTTTTTTTTTTTAGAATATTTTACATAATTCAAATAATTATAAAAAAATCATTTAAGCAAAATTTTAAAATGGTAGTCCAAATAAAAAAATTACACATAAGAAAAATCATTCATTTTTTTAATAAATAAGATCCAATCTTAGAGAAAATATAGGAATAGCTCTTTGATTTTTCTTGTTTAGAAAAAATATATGAATATCTATTTATTTTTTACAGTATTTTAAATAATTCAAATAATTGTATGAAAAGGAAGTTTAGAAACTTTTTAAGAGGATAGTCCAAATAAAAAAAACGCCGTACCATAACCATAATTTTTTTTTAAATAGTTTTTAAGGAAAAAATGATCAAAATAGGTTTTATATAAAAATGTAAATATATATTTATACTCCTAGAGTTAACTAATCTATATTTAGAATTTAGAGTTGTGTGGTGAGTTTTATAGCTGAGGTTTAAGATTTAAATGGTATAAAGATATATTTATAACTATTATATTCCAGAGAAATGATGGTAATCATCCTTTCTCAAAAGAAAGGTTTATATCTGGATTACCTTCATTTTTTGTCGAAAGACTAATAAGTAAATTTTAAAAAAATTATAGGTCAACCAATTTCATAGGATTCTATAACTTATGGTCAGTTGTTTTCTTTTTTTAAAAAGAAAGATTACAAATATGTCAAGATCATAAAGATAATCAAAAAAAACTAGTAAATTTAAATTTAGTGATACTATGAGCTCATTTTCTAGCAATATGGTTACCACCGTCTTACTCCACACTCTAGAAAAAATAGCTTAAAAATATAAAAGTTTTATATCTTCACAACCATATAATAGGAACAAAAAACACTCAATTTTTTTTTGTAACACTTACTATATGAAAAATAAAACCCCTAAAAGTGAATCATCATCTGAAGATTCTCATAAATAAGGATATAATTACTAAGCATATTGATAAACAATTTCTAATATAGATATAACTGATAAAATAAATGACCCATAAACTAAAATGGAATATCTTCTAAAACTTAAAGATATTGTACATAAAGAAAATCAACTTTCTACCCACAATCTTTTAACCTTAGCAAGATATTGGAAAAATATCCCTCTCCTAGTTTATTTAAACAAGGAAAACATATCCACTATCTACAGCAAGAATTAAAATAACATCAAATAGAAAAAAATAGATAATCCATTAGCAATAAATAAAATTAAGAAATTAGAAAATGAACGATTAAACTTCTGAAATCCCAAATGCTTTTTGGGAAAGACAGAAAAAAACATATTGTTGATAATCATTATGAAAAGGATTTCAATGAGAAAAATTTCTCAACTAAAACTGGACCCATACAAATAAATCAAGAACTTTTGGAACACTGCCAAAAAGAAATCCAAAAACTATTAGATAAAAAGTTAATAAGAAAACTAAATAACCTTGGAGTTGCTCAGCTTTTTATGTCAATAATCAAGCAAAAAAGGAAAGAGGAGTACCTCGCTTAGTAATTAACTATAAACCCTTAAACAATGTTATACAATGAATAAAATACCCAATACCTAATAAAATAGACTTAGCAATTTTCAGCAAGAATTCTCGAGAAAATTACATGCACTATAAACTCTCTAAATATTTTCAGCTTTCTAATGTACTTTTACTTTTGTATTATAACCTTGTATTTCAAGGAAATCAATAAAGTAAGTTTTATCAATACACTTTTTTGCAATTTCATTTCAAATTTTAAGTTTATAATTAAGGTTTTATAATTTACACTATACAATCTTTTGTATCTTCTTAAATTTTAAATATAAGGAACATAACTTGGGATTTATTTAGTTAATGGTATCAGAGCCTAAAATATAAATATATCAAACTTTTGTTTTGATGAAACTTTTCACAACTAAAGATAGTATGCTTAAATTATACTTATTCTCTTGTGAAAATCAAACTATCAGAACATTGTTGAGTGTGTTGTCAACTTAGGTGTTCCAGGCAATAAGTCCTAAAGGCAGTAAGCTCGGCGGTAAGCCATTGTTCAGTCCTCGTTAAGAATCAGTTAGTTTTCATTTAAATTTGAGTAATAATATAATTTCAGAATAGCATCTTCAGTTAGAAAATGGTTTAAATCAAAGCATGCATCTTCTTCCTCCTCTCAAAATATAATTAATTCAAGAGAAATTATGTCAAAAATCATAATATTTAATCAAAAAATATCGCACGGTCAACTACCACATATTAATCTAGAAAATATATATCAAATAGGGTTTCTGATTTTAAAACTTTATATTATATTAAAGAACATAAACAAACTATATCACTACAAAATGAATTTGAAGAAATTAAATTACTATCTTCTATGGCTGTAGAAAAGTATAGAAAAAAAACTTTAATTATATTCATTTTGGATTAATACAAATAGCAGTCAAACCTTTGTTCATGACATATACTGATTCTCCAATAATTATGTTATTAAGGGATAAAACTCTAATAAATTTTGAAAACTTCTTATTAGGAGCTGTAAACAAATTTATGTAATGGAACTGTATATTTTAATTGTGCTCCAAATTTTCAAGTAAGTCTACATGATCCAACAATATTTAATACCTTAGTTTTAAACGTACACTTACCTGAAATTAATTCCAACAAGAACGACATGGCTATCTATTATTGTATAGAATATACTTTAAGCAATCTATATCAAGATTTAAACCGAGATGTTTATTACATGATAATAATGGAGAAACAACAATATTAGCTGTTCATAGTAAATATACTCCCACATATACTTGTACTCCTATCTATAATATAAGAAATTACTATTCTTTATTAATAGAAAATTGATATTACCCAACCACCAAAACAATTTGCACAAAAAACTATTACTACTATAACTGAACATATGGATGGTAGAATATTAAAATTTGGATCCTTTAGAGAACCATCCTCATTAAAAATTAGTTTTTTTACCCAATATCTTCTTTTTCTGAAAAAATAATAGTCATGTACTCTTATTAATGAAATATAAAATTAAACAGACCAGTAAATTTAATTACATAAACCGATTTAACTTTCAAAATATAACTTGTAGATCGATTATTCATATTAATAGCATATTTTCAACTACATGAGCCAAAATTCTATATCGATTTAGTAGTTAAGGATCAAAGATTTAATGAAAATCTTATATTATATTAATATTAAAAATTTAATACAAATTGTATATGAACTTAATAATAATTACAAAATTAATTAAATATTAAAAAGTTTCTGTTTTAGTAAAAATGAAATTTAAATTAATGCTTTAAACAAAATATATATGAAAATAGTTTAGATGTAATCTTAGAGAAAATATAGAAATAACTATTTGAATTTTTTAGAAAAAATATATGAATTATCTATTAATTTTTTTTTTGTTTAGAATATTTTACATAAATTATATAATCATACAAAAACCATTTAAGAAACTTTTAAAAAGGATAGTCCAAATAAAAAATTACAAATGAAAAAAAATCATCCATTTAACTTTAATAAATAAGATCCAATCTTAGAGAAAATATAGGAATAGCTCTTTGATTTTTCTTGTTTAGAAAAAAATATATGAAGATCTATTTATTTTTTACAATATTTAAAATAATTCAAATAATTGTATGAAAAATAAATTTAGAAACTTTTTAAAAGGATAGTCCAAATAAAAAAAAGAGAAATGCCGTAAGATAACCATAATTTTTTTTGTCATAAAATAGTTTTTAAGGAAAAAAATGATCAAAATAGGTTTCATATAAAAATGTAAATATATACTTATACTCCTAGAGTTAACTAATCTATATTTAGTATTTTGGAGTTGTGTGGTGAGCTTTATAGCTGAGGTTTAGGATTTGAAAAAATAAATGAAAATTTAAGTTTTCAAAATAAAAATAAAAACTATTTCGATCATTTTTTGTTTAAATGCTATTCTGAGGATAAAAAAAAATAGTTGAGAAAATTACCAATAAAAAAATACACATATAAAAGAATTGTTCTTTATAAGATACAAGTTTCATAGCAACTTTCCATATTCGTTAAAGAATAGGAAAAAGGCATGAAGACTCTTTAGGACCGTGGGATTGATTCAACGGTGAAGAAGACATCATAGAACATTCTGGAAACATAAAAGCCTAGTGCATATATAAACAAACCTCACGCTCTCTTCCTCTCACATAATAAACTCAAAACCTAATTCGCTTGTCCTCACAAAATCTTGGCTTAAAGCTTTTCTGAGATAATGTCTGGCAAAGGAGAAGGCCCGGCCATCGGAATCGACCTCGGAACTACCTACTCGTGCGTCGGAGTATGGCAACACGACCGAGTTGAGATCATCGCTAATGATCAAGGTAACAGAACGACGCCGTCCTACGTCGCCTTCACCGACTCTGAGAGGTTGATTGGTGATGCCGCCAAGAACCAGGTCGCCATGAACCCCGTTAACACCGTCTTCGGTATGTCATACTCTCTGATCTGGTTCAATAATAACCTACTTTGTTGTGATTATTGGTGTTGTGATTTTAGGGTTTATAGTTGCACAATTGGGTTTGATTATTAATACGATTATCATGTATATTCTGATTTAGATCTGTATTGTTTATATCGGATCCATCGTGTTGTTTTTTTTTGCTTCTCTGAATGTGTGAATAAAATTTTCCTAATTGTTAATTGTGACAGATGCAAAGAGATTGATTGGTCGGAGATTCAGTGACTCATCTGTCCAAAGCGACATGAAGTTATGGCCTTTCAAGATCATCCCTGGTCCTGCCGACAAACCCATGATCGTTGTCAACTACAAAGGCGAAGAGAAGCAATTCGCCGCCGAGGAGATCTCTTCCATGGTTCTCATTAAGATGCGTGAGATCGCGGAAGCTTACCTTGGTGTCACCATCAAGAACGCTGTAGTCACTGTTCCAGCTTACTTCAACGACTCTCAGCGTCAAGCCACAAAGGACGCTGGTGTTATCGCTGGTTTGAATGTCATGCGTATCATCAACGAGCCCACTGCAGCTGCCATTGCCTATGGTCTTGACAAGAAGGCCACCAGTGTTGGAGAGAAGAACGTTTTGATCTTTGATCTTGGTGGTGGTACTTTTGATGTCTCTCTTCTCACCATTGAAGAAGGTATCTTTGAGGTCAAAGCTACTGCTGGAGACACTCATCTTGGTGGTGAAGATTTTGACAACAGGATGGTTAACCATTTTGTTCAAGAGTTTAAGAGGAAGAGCAAGAAGGACATTAGTGGTAACCCGAGAGCTCTAAGGAGGTTGAGGACAGCCTGTGAGAGAGCAAAGAGGACTCTTTCTTCCACCGCACAGACCACCATTGAGATTGACTCTTTATTTGAGGGGATTGATTTCTATTCTGCACTCACCCGTGCTAGGTTTGAAGAACTCAACATGGATCTTTTCAGGAAGTGTATGGAGCCTGTAGAGAAGTGTCTACGTGATGCTAAGATGGACAAGAGCACTGTCCACGATGTTGTCCTCGTCGGAGGTTCAACACGTATCCCAAAAGTCCAACAGCTTCTCCAAGATTTCTTCAATGGTAAAGAGCTTTGCAAGTCCATTAACCCTGACGAGGCTGTGGCTTATGGAGCAGCTGTTCAGGGTGCTATTCTAAGCGGTGAAGGCAATGAGAAGGTGCAAGACCTTCTTCTCTTGGACGTGACTCCTCTTTCTCTTGGTCTTGAAACTGCAGGTGGAGTTATGACCACCTTGATCCAGAGAAACACAACAATCCCTACCAAAAAGGAGCAGGTCTTCTCCACTTACTCAGACAACCAGCCAGGTGTGTTGATCCAAGTCTTCGAAGGTGAGAGAGCTAGAACCAAAGACAACAATCTTCTTGGAAAATTCGAGCTCTCTGGCATCCCTCCAGCTCCACGTGGTGTCCCTCAGATCACAGTCTGTTTCGACATTGATGCAAACGGCATCCTCAATGTCTCTGCCGAGGACAAGACAACTGGCCAAAAGAACAAGATCACGATCACCAATGACAAGGGACGCTTGTCAAAGGACGAGATCGAGAAGATGGTGCAAGAAGCTGAGAAGTACAAGTCTGAGGATGAGGAGCACAAGAAGAAGGTCGAAGCCAAGAATGCTCTTGAGAACTATGCTTACAACATGAGAAACACCATCCGGGATGACAAGATCGGTGAGAAGCTTCCTGCTGCAAACAAGAAGAAGATTGAGGATTCAGTTGAGGAGGCAATCCAATGGCTTGATAGTAACCAATTGGCTGAAGCTGACGAGTTTGAAGACAAGATGAAAGAGTTGGAGAGTTTGTGCAACCCGATCATAGCTAAGATGTACCAAGGAGCTGGTGGTGAAGCAGGTGTTCCTGCTGATGACGAAGCGCCTCCTGCGGCTGGAGGTGCTGGTCCCAAGATTGAGGAAGTCGACTAAGCTGGTTCTTTTAATTGTTTTCCCTTCGAAAATCTCAATTTTAGTTTTTTTTGGTTTAGTGTTTTGCTTGTTTTTTTAGTTATGTACTCTTATCTTCTGTGGACCTTATTGCGAATGGAGCTGCAGTTTCGAAACTGCATTTGGCGAAACCAAATATTTAAAATAAACTTATTTGGCGGCTTATTTAAAAGAAACTTATTTGGCGGCTTATTTATATTTCAATATGAGAAATGGCTAAGAATGACATAATTTAATTATTTTCTAAAAAATACACATTATTAAAAATATATTAATATTTAGATTTATACTTTAATAATTATTATTTAAGGTTTAGTGTTAAAGAGATAAGATTAAATTTTTAAAATTTTATAAATATTTAAAAAAAATAATTAAATCTATTTTCATCAAAAATATTTTTTAAAATTATCATTCAATAAAACTAAATTTATAAAATAGTATCATAAGTATAATTGTAATTTTTCCTTTCAATATTTGGTTTCGACAAATATAGTTTATTTCAATATTTGGTTTCATATATGGAACCGCCAATATGTTTCTTTTAAATAGTTTATTTCAATAGTTGGTTTCGCCAAATACAGTTTATTTCAATATTTGATTTTCATATAAGGAGCCGCCAAATATGTTTCTTTTAAATAGTTTATTTGAAACTTTATATTCACAAAATAGTTGGTTTCTTTTGCAGATAGGTTGATATATCTGATGTCTTGACAATAGTGTATGCTATATACGCCGAACCAAATAGCTCAATCTGCCTTATCACTGTATCAAAAGGTTTTACAGTGGAGGTTTAAAAATATATTACAAACTCACACTTCCGTAAAAACTAAGCTATCCCATAATTTCTCACCAAACTGTATCAAAAGGTGTGGTTTTACAGTGGAGTTATCTATCAACCTGATCACCAGAGCTGTGCCAAGGTTTATTGCTGCCCAAAGCAACAAAAATTTAAATCACAAAAGCTTATATATTAAATAAATAATATATAATGTTCAAAAACTAATATAATACAAATTAATATGGAGTATAAACTTAGAAAAATTAATCTAACAAAGAAAATATTAATTATAAAACAATATTTTGCAAAATTATTACAATGTTTTATCGTTAAGTTTTCTAATTAGTATTTTATATAATTTTTTATTTAATATTCAGACAAGGGTAAAATTATAGAAAATTTAGTTGTGGAAAATATTTTAGAAAATACATCAAATCTATTACCGTAAACAAGTAATTGTCATTAATAATTGTCTACATTATTTTTTGTTACTTAAGAAATCCACGAGTTTTATTTATCCTAATTACCATAGTCTCATGTTCTTATAATTTTATTATAAACCTCACCTCCAAAACCCAACTACATAACTCTAAACCCTAAGTTTATATTAATTAACCCAATGAGTATAAATATATATTTACACCTTTTAATTAAGTCTATTTTGATCATTTTTTCCAGTAAGTGCTATTTTGGGGACAAAAACCTTTTAAATTCTATTTTGGTCTCTATCTCTAATATATCCTACAAATGCGTAAAATTAGTAAATTGTTGTGTAATATAGGTGAGGAAATATATAACTTAGACAATGATAATTATAACATATATTCTTTAGTGTTTGGTGGACCACGAGAGAGAGAAAGGTAAGCTGTGTGAGCTTTTTTATTTGGGAAAATTGCCAAAAAGGGATGAAATAAGTATACTATTGTCCCCTTAGAACAAAATTTAGGATCTTTGTCCCTATAGTACAAACAATAATGAATATCCCATTTTGTCCTTATTCTATTGAAATTTTCCTAATTAAAATGTTAATTATTTTGTAAATGTTTATTAAATAAAATTTTTACATAATTGCTGCCATGTTGCGTTCGCTTCAACTCTCAAGATCATCAATTTCGTTCAAGTTTTCTTTGGTGTTTCCATCATCATCTACTCCATATGGATGCTCGATCAATACCACCGTCACGCCCCCGTCGACCCTCCTCCGACCTCGAGCTCCGGAATCGATATTGCTAGGCCCTTTAAGAATCCTGCTGGTCTCATGGCCAGCGTCGTTCTAGAGTCGTCTAATGGTGTTGGTGATCATGGGTTTAACCTCCGTTCCTTGGACCTTCCTGCTCCATGGTACTCCAATCTTTTTCATTTTTAGGGTTTCACTTGAAAGTTTCCATTTTTAGGGTTTCAGCTGAGTTTCAGGACATGGAGTTAGCTCGAGCTTGTTTTGTTTTAGCTCTTGTCCATTACTAAGTATGTAGATAAACAAAACTGTGTAAGCTTTAAATGCTTCAAGATGACTGTTTTTTAGCTTTAAATGCTTTAAACTAGCGATGGTTCTCAGAGCTATGGTTTCACCTAAGAGTTCTGAGCTTGACGATGAGGAAGACTATGAGAACCCGAGGAGTAGAGCTTGGGATCCACTTCTTGGTTCTCAAGCAAACCAAACCTCTGCTGGGCCAAGCAAGAGTGATAACTGGAGCTCTCGAATCAGAGAAAAGGTTAGCACTGATCACTTTTATTAGTTTCCTTATTAGTACTTTACATATCAGATCAGGCTTGTGAATTTGTTGCTGATAAAAATGCGGTTTGCTTTGCAGTATGGACTGAACCAGAGTCAGGCAGTGAACCCCAAAGGCTGATGAAGCTAAATCAACATGTTTCTGAAACTACTTGTCTCTATATGGTCTCTGTGAAGCTCTCTTTCTCTATGTTTTGCTCTGTAACTCTCTCTATGTTTTGCTCTCTGTGACTTTCTGTGAGTGTGCATAAATATTTAACTCTAAAACAGTGTTGCATTGTGTGTCACACGAACCGCTAAAGCATCTTTATTTGTGTGTTTGCCTGTAGAATCCCTTCTAAATTATCATTTCCACAATCAAGTTTTTACCAATCTTTTGTTGGATTTGAATCTTTCAAGAATAATAATAATCAAAATATAAATTGATATTTGAATCAGGCATCCGAAGTGGATGTAAATGTATCAAATTGGTTAAACTATTTCATATGTTTCATCTATATGTTTCATGAATGCATAACACTTGCATAAGTAGTAAATTATATAAATGAATATATACAATGTTTCACTGAGTAAGATCAAAGACTGCCTCCTCAACAAGCTCTTCCCTCACCAAACTTTCTCCTTCCAAGTTGTTAGAGTCCTGAACCATCCACTCCTTAAACTCTGTCCAAACATGTTCCACCATGTCGAATCCAAAGGTCAAGCCAGTGCGTGCTGCTGTTGATATTGTCTCTGTTATGATGGCATTGACGCAGTCAAACACAAGCTTGCGGTTTGATCGTTGGTTCCTGCGTTTGATGGGTTCCTTGTTGGCAAACTTGTATCTTAATGATGGGTCCAAAGGGCTATCTGGTGAGTGCCACCGGTTCATAAGCGGGTCACTGCCACTGAAACCAGATGCTTTTAAGAGCGTTTCATATTGACCATGTTTACATCAATTTCGAAGTCTTCACACACCATAAACTTTACTTTTTCGAAGCTTAAACTTGTGTCCAAAGTAAGTAACCTCCCTCCTTTGCTTCATCGACAAGAAACTCCCATCCACTGTGTATTGACGATTTCCACAAACCACATGAAGCGTAGATGTGAATCCTCATATTTTTTGTGGCAAAGAGAATTGAAAGAAGAAGAAAAGATGAAAAACACACATGATGAATCCCTAAATCGTGTGAGAAGAGGAGGTTTTCAATTTTTTTTTGGAAGAAAACTTAAAAAAGGAAATTAAAATATTAAAAAGATTTACAGAATATTACTTAACCGTTTTTGGCTAGATTTTCGGATCTTGTTTATTTTTTTTTCCAGAACTTACATTCTACCACTATAGAAGGTAGACGAAGAACTAGGATATAGTATACGACGATTGTAGATAGAAAAACAATGTCAAGAATCCACTTCCTACCGAGCTAGATAAATGTTTATCTCTACGACTTACAGTCAACCAAAACCGTAGATTACAGAGACTTCGGTAGATTATATATTCTGAGCTCGTAGTTATATATGTTTTTGATATATTGCGCATCCTAAGCCATTTAGAACGCTGTCTTTCTGTTAGATTACATATTCTACATCTCCGTAGATGGTAGATCGTAGATACTAACACATTTACTCCATTTTTAAACTTACAATTTAAAGATATTTTTAAAAAAAATATTTTTCTTATATGAACATGCTTATCTACATCAAGTTTACTATTTTTCTATAATTTCTTACTTTGTAAAAAAATTAATATGAATTTTCAAAGACAAAAATGGTAGTGAAGGTCCAAACATGTCAAAATTGATTTTGTTCTAAGGGGACAATACAATAGTTATTTTGTCCCTTTTTGGCAATTTCCCCTTTTTTCTTTCTAACTCTTTCCTTCTTTCTCTTATGTTCTTGTCTTGGTGAAGCTTTTATTCGTGACGAAGATATTTATAATAGTGCACTGACGATTCTATTTAGGTCTTCAAAAGAAAAGAAACAGTGCACTGAAGACAGTGTGAACTAATTTAATATTTGTTATATTCTGCTTAGAGTAGAGTCTTATATCCATGCATGGATTTAGTCCATGGAAGGAAAAAAGACTTTTTTACCACTTTATATTAAGGACCATAATTACTTTAAAAGATTAGTTGACTTTATATTATCAAATTCGAATTCCTATTTTATGTGAATTATTTTATGTTTGTACCTCACTAGTCACACTACTCCAAACTCCAAAGGCATCTTACGAAATCAACATGTCGTATCTATCTGGGGATTAGACATATCCACTCATAGCCTTGTCGTTGATTGACAAAAAGAAGTCATCGATCAACCAACAAAGATGGTAAAGATTCTTTGCCATCATATATTCATATTTATGTTTTTCTAAGAGCTGCCACGAATGCCAACTGAGATAAAACAATCTAATTATAGGTTATTTGTATACGAATGTACTTTGACAAAATGTATAGGAGCGTAAATGATTTTCAAAGGAATATTGAGTTTACTGTTATTGTTGTTTCAGGCATTGTTCGTTGTATAAGAATTTTTTTTGTTTTTGATAAACTAAGATATAATGGCTCCAAAAATAGTTTGTATTGCTTCTCCAGTATTCACGCCAGCACTAAGCCTCAACTAAGGAGTGTGATTAGTAGACCTAGATTGTATCGAAGAGTGTGACAAAAAGGGCAATGAATTTCTATTCTTCCGGCGGTTGTAACGAGCTGCACGGGATTAGAGTCAATCAATTTTAACCAAGGCGTGGTCTTACGTTTTGTCAAAGACTTCAACAGCGTGTATCAATGCATCCGGGTCTAGTCTCCGCTATTCTTTAGCTAGAAAACCTTTTGTTTAGAATTGTTATTGTCTGTCTATCCTCGAAGTAAACTTTACAAACTCTGTAAGTCATTTGTTTTGGATTTTCATTTTTCATTCAGACCAATTCAAATTTTGACATGTAGTTACAGTACTTCATAGTGTTAAACATTAGGTTATTCTAACGAACGTCTTCGCTCATAAATTTACCGAAAAATGGTTTAAAAACATTTCGTCAAAAATGAGTTCCAAACATTGTGTTCAGTTAATGCAAAAGCAGTTAATGCAAATGCAGGCCATGTGTTGATGTTGATGCTTCAAAATTTTGCTGAAGAGTTTATTAGGAGAAATCAAAGAGAGTGACATGAAGAGATATCAGGAGACCTGCAAAATGCTTCATAAGAATGCCAAATAAAGCAATGAGTTAGTGCTTCAGTTAGTATATCATGACCTTAGGGGTGAGAGCTTTGGATACAAGCAGAAGAGAAAGGGAATTACGGTAACAAACGCTACATTAAATACTTTCATATATAGGAGAAACACTTTATAGTGAAACATTAAGTTTTAATCATGATGATGAAGCTAATAATGATAGATATCTAGAGCCTGACATCGAAAAGAAGAGAAGGAAACAGAGCCGAAGTCAACTTGCCGGTCACCAATATCAGTTTTAGATTTGTTGGATAATCGGCAAGTCATCTTTGGCTCAATATCATTCTCTATTTTTCCATGCAAGACTCTTTGATAAAGTTAGGGACTCCCATCATCATCATTATCTTGTCTAACTCTTTCTGTATCTTGTGATCTTGTCATGGCAAAGCTCTTAGTGTTGGAACTATTTTTTGAACATGATGAATAATATATTCATATATCAAAAATGAGTTTTATTTGAATGAGAAATGGAGGTCCAATGTGTGTGATTTGAGAAACTTGTACAAAGTAGCAAATATACACATTGGATATTGATTGGATTTGAGTTTTGATTTGTTAGTTGGACTTCATGTTCATTAACCTAATCTTATAAACCAAATATATGTTGATCTTTTATATTGGTAAAATATAAAAAAGAAATTCATTTTAAAATATATTATTTGTTTGAATTGGTCAAACAATAATAATTTTAATCTTTAATTTCTTGGTCAAAATGTGAAATAAATTCACATAATAATTGACAAGAATTGATGTCTCCATTAGTGCACCATGGAAGTTTCATTTTTATGTTGAAAATGTAACTTGTGCTTCTCATTATTTTTCTATATAAAGGCTTGTTAGCATTATAGAAAATATGGACAAAACATTCAACAACAAAAGTTTACTCTCTCCCACTTAGAATAGTTATGCTAGTATTTTTTTTTTATTTTGTCTGAGAGTACAACACAAAAATAGGTTCGTTAGCTTCTATTCTGAGTGATGCAGGAATAGTCGAAGTGTGGTTGTATCCTGGGATTCTGATTGCGCAAACACCGTCACACTGCGGGCAATTTAAGAATTAAGGAAAGAGTGTCTCGCCTCCACACGAAATCATTCTTTGTTCATCATATTTTGGTATCAAGTATTGTATATTTTATTTATGTTTTTATCATTCTATAAACAAATTATTCAGTTTGCCATATCGTAGAAATCATGGTCCTACAATCTTAATTCTTAAATTTTTCGTTATTATACTAACGAAAAACTGATAATTTGTTTAGTGTTTTTTCTATCATGAAACAGGATCTCGAGAATTCATGGTGATGAAAAATAAAATAATTATGATCTTTTCAGATCGATCATTGCAGGCATTTTTGAGTTTGATTCCTAAACTAAAATCATTATAATCTTTGATGAAAAAATATAATTTAGCAAGCATGATCATTGTTCATTTCATTAAGCTAAATTACTTTAGTTGCATTGTTCTTGGCGTAATCATTTTACAAATGACTAGATGATAACTTTTGGTCTCATGCTTTGACTATTATTAATTGCTTATTGTTAAGATTTGTTCTTTGGTCAAAAATGTGTTATTGCTTTAATTTTATGTTTTAATTATAAAGCATAATGTTTACAGTTACATTTTATTTTTCATAGTCTAAATTGACCATGTTGAAAATTTATTATGGGTCAAATGTCATTAATTCATTTATGAATTGGCACTAATAATATTTTTATTTCTGCAAGGTTATAAATTATTGTCTTATAGCTGATGGAAATAACACCAGTAAATTGATCGGTGGAGTTTTGGTATTAATCCAGTGGTTAATCGAGTTTAAGTATTATAAAATTATTATAAACATTTCGATCTTATTAGATCAAATGGAATAAATGGAAATGGATTCGTGAGTCGACGCCCCAAATTAAGTTTGGGAGAGGTCTGCCACATATGAATCATTTGCCATAGATAATATAATGTTGTTGATAGTGATCAAAACATTCATATTTCGTCAATGCTTTAACGCGAGCCATATAAAGATTGACTATGGAAAAAAAAATGAGAAGTATCATATTAATATGACTGAAACTGACATGTATATTGTAGTTTCTAAAGTCAATATGGTTGAAAATAACCAAAGAGAGTAGTGCTTTTGATGCCACAAAGAATATCTTGTAATGATATGTATATTTGCTACAAAGCAAATAATATTTTTGAAAGAAATTCAAAAAAAAAAAAAAAAATACAAGTTGGATTTATAAATCAACTTGAGAGAACTATGAAAATAGTTGTATATAAAATGTAAATTTGTAAGACTGAAAAAAAAAAGTTGTAATACTTTTGAAATTGCTTTTTATTCATTTAAATCCAAAAGAGTTGTAGATCATTTTTCTAAACTCTTAAGAGATGTTAAATGAAAATATGCATATTTTCAGTTATTTCAAGAAATGTGGGGGAAGCTTTTCTTACCATATAAAGTTATTGGCAAGATGCCACATGAACTTAGTGATAATTATCACAATATAATTAAAAAAAAAACTAATGCCATGCATTGAGTTTTGTATATAATGGTTGGTTGTATCTTGGAAAAAAAGATGACAAAAATCATTAAACAATTGATCTCGACTAATCTCAAGAGATTATGTTCATTATGATGACAACCTAGGATCCTTATATTAAAGGTGTGTCATGAGATCATATTGTTATATCATCAAAAGGAATGGGTTAATGCCTGTGAATTAAGATGAGGTTTGGCGGTAACTCTACCTAAATGACTGGAGATCCCAAGAAATAGGTTCAAGGAGACAACTAAGTCAAACTAAATCTGCCCAAAGCACTGTAAGACTTCGGTCTATACTCAGTTCCTAGGATGATTAAACAGTGCTACATGTAAGGAATAGAGGATAAGCATTTGCTTTTAATGATTTGTGTCCATAACTTTGAGATATGAATGGAGTAGTACATGATACTCCTCTAAACAAAGTTAATGGCAAATCACCTTGTGAGTGTGAAATGGGGCCGTTTCTAGGAGAATGAAGGAAAGACTATATTCTCCAAGTTCACTCATGATTAACCAGGACTGTTCACGGCCAAAATGAACACAACAAAGAACCTAGTTTTGTGAGAGAATGAAACTGTGTTATAGTTATTGTCTAGGTTTACATCAAAGCCCGGGTGGTTCAAGACATCATGTTCACCACCTGGCCGAGTAAATCCGATAGCTATTAACAATGACTGGTTCAAGGCTGAAAAATGCTACCAACTCATCATGCAGTGAATTTCTCGCTTGTACTCTCAAAAGTCCTTAGTTAAGTCTTTGTCGAGTCTTATCGAGTCTTGTCTAGAAGGTCAAGTCTATCGAGTCGTCTAGTGTTTAGAGTCATTTCTATTCATGTGGGGGATTGTTGGAACTATTTTTTGAACATGATGAATAATATATTCATATATCAAAAATGAGTTTTATTTGAATGAGAAATGGAGGTCCAATGTGTGTGATTTGAGAAACTTGTACAAAGTAGCAAATATACACATTGGATATTGATTGGATTTGAGTTTTGATTTGTTAGTTGGACTTCATGTTCATTAACCTAATCTTATAAACCAAATATATGTTGATCTTTTATATTGGTAAAATATAAAAAAGAAATTCATTTTAAAATATATTATTTATTTGAATTGGTCAAACAATAATAATTTTAATCTTTAATTTCTTGGTCAAAATGTGAAATAAATTCACATAATAATTGACAAGAATTGATGTCTCCATTAGTGCACCATGGAAGTTTCATTTTTATGTTGAAAATGTAACTTGTGCTTCTCATTATTTTTCTATATAAAGGCTTGTTAGCATTATAGAAAATATGGACAAAACATTCAACAACAAAAGTTTACTCTCTCCCACTTAGAATAGTTATGCTAGTATTTTTTTTTTATTTTGTCTGAGAGTACAACACAAAAATAGGTTCGTTAGCTTCTATTCTGAGTGATGCAGGAATAGTCGAAGTGTGGTTGTATCCTGGGATTCTGATTGCGCAAACACCGTCACACTGCGGGCAATTTAAGAATTAAGGAAAGAGTGTCTCGCCTCCACACGAAATCATTCTTTGTTCATCATATTTTGGTATCAAGTATTGTATATTTTATTTATGTTTTTATCATTCTATAAACAAATTATTCAGTTTGCCATATCGTAGAAATCATGGTCCTACACTTAGTCATGATGAAAGTATTTATAGGCACATGTCGTGAGGATTCTGAAAATAAATATTTGAATATATTCTTCTTAGTGCAGTCTTATCTGTGCATGGCTTAGTGCATCCAAGCAAAAAAATGAATTTAATTTGACCACAACCGTATATTGGAGAATATAATTGCTTAAAAGATTGTCTGACCTTTTATTATCAAACTCTGATTCCATTTTTGGTGAATAGTTAATATTAGTACATCACTAATCCATAGGCATCATATATAGCGATAGTCTGCGAAAAAATATCCACGTGTTGTATTTTTTTAAGAATTTGACTCATAGTGTTCTTGTGGTTGATCGACAAAAAAAAGTTATTGTTTGTCCGGTCGTCCCACTAAGCTTGAAATATGTGTAATAAGAATTGCCAAACTAATTTCAATTGTTGTTTATAAATAGAAACTCGAGATTACTAGTCCTATAATGTGAGAACATATTATTTACCATTCAGAGACTCATCATATTGTGAAGAAGTAAGTGTTTTGGAGTCGGACTGGACCAGGTCGAAGTGTGACCATAATTTGTTGAAGAAGCCGATTTCGGTTCAGTTTAAAACCCATTTTGGAGAAAAATCAGTAAAACCGGTGACCAATGTCAACTTCAAAATCTGGTTTTAATAAATCAACACATAATTAATTTGTTTTCAATTATTATTAAAATTTAATATTTTATTATCAATATTTGACTATAATTAGGTTTTCTAGTTACTTCTATTTTATTAAGAAAGAATGCAATATATATATATATATATATATATATATATATATATATACATATCTTTTTGGCTCTTATATACTATTATTTTATATTCATAAAATATGAGGTTTTAGTTGTAAGAATAAATACATACAGTAATTTAGAAGATCAATCTTTTATTTTTTTTCAATTTTAATTTACATAGTATCCACTTATTTATTGTATATATAAATATATTTATACTTATTATTTATTTTACTAGTTAATAAAGAAAGAACAAATGACATACCATATGTAAAATTATTTTTAGATAAATATAGTGTAAATACATGATTATATATATATATATAATTTTTATAAAAAATACGGTTCAATTAATTGTATCGGTCCCACCAATCAATCATTATACCGAATCAGTGTCCAGTTCGGTTTTCAAAACATTGTCAAGAACTAATAATACTTCATACATACATGTGATACACAATTGTTCCTTTACTTCCCTTAACCCCTAGGTCACTAGAATTTTTTTGTGTTGTATCAAGCACTCTATCGATTGATTCGAATATAAACAATTTTCATGCTATCGAATATGCATAAATCGCTATTAAATAATAATTTGGATAAAACAATCTAAATTAGGTTATTTGATTAAATTGACGAGTTTCAAAAAAAAAAACATTAAATTGATGATCTAAGATATGTTCTCCATCGTCCATAGTGAATAAGAATGCGAATGAATTATTTATTTTTTCGGTCAGACGGTTAATATTGCATGCACATAAACTAACAAAATTGTAATTAGTAGCCTAGTGGGTCTAGTATATAACAAACAATGCGATATACATGTTTTTTTCTTTTGGAGAAACGAGATGATTCTACTACTATAAAATTGTATCAGTCAGTGTAACAATTCAAACTCGTTTCGTGAAGCTGCTAATTATTGAAGTTTAACTCGCTAATAAAAAAAATAATTATATATAGCTCTAAAGTTAAGTTTATTCTATTTATTGATTGGTCACATCATGAGATATGGAAATGTCATTGCGGTTAACAAATAGATACCAACTTGGTCACACCAAAAACATGATAAGATTTTCCGGAATATTAAAAACACTTTGTTTTGTCAACTGCTTGGTAGACACTAGTTTAGGAATTTAAATTTTCCTTGATTTGTCAACTGCTTTCTGACTTTTTTTAGTTTCATTGCTTCTTAGATCATTTACCAACTCTAGTTATAGTTTCAATTAGGCTTGGGGAAAATAATCGGAACCACAGAACAGAATCAAAACCTAACCGATAACCCAAACTTGGAGTTGAACCGGACCTTTCAAATACCCGAATGATTTCTATATTTGTATATCTGCAATAACCAAACCGAACCGGAACCGAACCAAAAACCGAAGATATAAAATATTAATTATATATACATATAACATACCTCAATATGTATTTATAATTTAAAAATCTATTAAAAGTATTCAGAAATAGTTAGAAAAAACTAAATTATTATAAAGTATCCGAACTACCCAAAAATATTTGAAAGTATCAAGATATTTTTATCCTAGATATCCAAAGTAATCTAAAATATCCAATATTTTTATATGAATTATCTTAATTATTCAATATTTACCCAAACTATTCGATATTTATCTAAAATTATCTAAAATATTCGATATTTAATCCAAACTACCCGAACTAATCGAACCGAAACTAGAACCAAATGAGAACCAAGTTTTTGCGGGTACTTCATGGTTCTTAGTTTTACTATCTCAATGGAACCGAAACAAACCGAAAATATGCCAAATAGTAAATGAATCATATACCACATACCTGAACTACCCAATACCCGAAATACTTGAACTGAACCGATACATGAAATGCCGAGACCTAGTTTCAATGAATAATTGTCTAAAATGTTTAGTTTCATACTCCTTTTGTTTCAAAATAAGTGTCATTTTAATTTTTTTTTCTTGTTACATAAAAAATACTCTTTCTGTTTTATATTAAGTGTCACTTTAGTTTTTTACACACGGAATAAGAAAAAAAAAATTTTACACATTTTCTATATAAAATACAATTACCTATACACTTAACCATCTTTCAATCAATAGAAAAATAAATTACAATAAATATTAATAAATTTTGCATCGAAATTCGAAAACAACATTTATTTTGTAACAAACAAATTCTCTACAATAACACTTAATATGAAACAGAGAGAGTATCACATTAGAATCCCAATGCAAATTATACTCAATTTCAGTTTTAAATTAATTACAAATTGCATTGATTTTATAAATAATTTTATTTATCTCAAATACAATTGGTCTAATAAGTGTAACTAATAATAATTTAAACATATTTTAATCACTTTTTAATGTGTAAATAATGTCAAAGTAACACTTATTAAGAAACGGAGGAAATATTATTCTAGTTAGCTAAAAAATGTTCTTCGTGAAAGATAAAAATGAAAAAAAAATTTGATCAACGATATAAAAATGAACTAAACATCTCCTTTTGCTAAATTGTAAATATTATTACTGTAGTTGAAAGAATTTGTAACAAGATGAATTGTAGCCATAGTCTGCTTTGACAGTCATTTTGATTCCAAGAAGCTGCAATTTTTTTTTGAAAAAAACCCTAAGAACCTATGAAATAATTCTGAGTTTCCAATAGTGTGGTGCTTGAAGTTAATAAATTAATCTAGTACAAGAAACAACAATGTAAAACTCTGAAAATCAGTGCCCTTTTTGCTCAACTGGATTAACCTAAAGAAATGTTCAGTCAAGCACTCACCCAAGAGTGCCTCCAAGCAGCTTCAACGGAGGCGGCTTGCTCCCACCCTAGGACACCATTGGAGGAGGACGTCGACAAATGAAACCCCAAGCTATCAAGGCATAACGCAAAGATGCAATCCAAAATCAATACCATAGGAAATGGAAAGCATGAGTTATGCTCAAACGCAGGCGGTATAAACATGCTTCATCCGGCAAGGCAACATAGAAGATGCGATAGAGACAAAAAGGCTATATTAAAGCTATCTGCTAGAGCAATGGATCACATGAAGTGAAGCGCAAAAGGAGTTTAGATGTATACTTGCACTATATGTCTAAATTTGCATATACCCCTGGCCATACATTGCTGTTGATGCTTCAAAAATTCGTTAAAGAATATATATGAAGAGATCAAAGAGAGTGACATGAATAGAAACTACCGCAAGGTTACTTGCAATGTGCTTTATGATAATAGCAACCAAAGTGATGAGTTAGTGCCAGGAGCGGTCCTGAAATTTAGAGAGTTGTACGTAATTTATTAGAGATTTCAACTTTTTTTTTACAAATTGGAAGTTTCATGTCACTGTTATTTGGCCTTTCTTAGGACTAGCTCTGGTTAGTGCTTTATTAGTATCTCATGGAACGTTAGTTTCATACAAGTAGAAGAGCTGAAATAAGAGAACTACCAGAGATAATGCTAAAAACAATATCTCTTGTAGTTTTAAGTTACAAGTTCGAATCATAATACTTGCATAGGAAAAAAGTTACAAGTTCTAATCATAATAATGATGCTAATGATATATATATATATTTATTTATTTATTTATTTATTTATTTATTTGGAGTCTGACATAGAAAATAAGAGAAAGAAACAGAGCCACAGTCAACTTACTAGTCATCACTATCAGTTTTAGATTTGGGTCAATATCATTGATCTCTGTTTTCTAACTAATTCCTTCTTTCTCTTGTGTTCGTGTCTTGGTGAAGCTTTTATTCGTGACGAAGGTATTTATAATAGTGCACTGACGATTCTATTTAGGTTTTCAAAAGAAAAGAAATAGTGCACTGAAGACAGTGTGAACTAATTTAATATTTGATATATTCTGCTTAGAGTAGAGTGTTATATACATTCAGGGATTTAGTGTTGAGATGAAGAAGTAATAAGATGGAGTTGGTTGACAAGAAGAAGACATCAGACCAGAGTTAAAGAGACAAGGAGAAATGATCATCCGGATAGGTCAAGGGTTTGCTTGTCCGTACAGTTTGACCTAAGCTTATCTTGGAAGGCAAGTAAAGGGAAAGAAACTAAATAAATACCTTGCCTTGGTCGTCAGAGGCTCTGGGATAATTCAAACAAGAGTTTGCAAGTGGATGGAGCTGTTGGGATGATGACAATCAGAAGTCACATGTTCTGGTAAGCAAGAGAGAGGAAGAGGAGCAATCTAGCTCTTGAGACCTTTATTTTCTTCATCCTTTTTTACTTACTTCCGCAAATCTCTCTGATTTTTTCAGATTTTCTCTTGAGTACATTCTATTATCTAGTGGTCCACAGCTGGAGAAGATGAAGAACTCGATAGAAATGGCCATTCCAGTGACATTGAAGGGGTTCTAATTACCTTCTCTGGTCAAGATTGGTGAAGACAGCCTTTGGAGGAAGGGGTGTATGGAGCCACATCTCTGATGATGAGTCTCCAAAGAAAACCATCCTAGGAGAGGATGGTAAAGAATTGGTGTTGGCTGACAATGGAAGATGGGTTCAGGAGGATCTCATAGTGTTATCCATCATTCAAAACATCCTTGAGGCATCAATATTGGAACCTTACTCCTATTGTGAAACTTCCAAAGAGTTGTGGGATACACTTCAGAAAGTGTATGGCTACAGATCTAATATCAGTAGGGTGTTTGAAGTCAAGCATGCTATCATCAATCTAAAACAAGATGAGGAAGAGTTCAACCAACATCTTGGAAAATTTAGAAGTATATGGTCAGATATTACCATGCTTAGGCCGAGTTCTAATGATCTTGAAGTCATAAGAGAAAGACAAGAACAAGATGTTTTCTTTAGTCTGCTACTGACTCTAAAGCCTTCATACAATCAGTTGATAAAGCATGTTCTGAGGGAAGACAAACTTCCAAGTTTTGAAGGTGTTTGTGCTCTTATCCAAAGAGAACAAGTCACTCACACACTCTTTGAGAAGGAAAGGAAGCATGTTCATCTTACAAAGAAGACGCCAATCAAGGTAGGAAGGATGGTGTTGTTTCCTGAGAACAAGAGGGCTAAGAAACAACATAGAATAAATAACTTGAAACCAAGGATGATAGACATCAATCTGGCCAAGGAGTTAATCAAGAAGTTTGAGCATCAGACAATTGAAGGGAAAACCATGCACTCAGCCTTCATTAGTAACTTAAATGAAGGAGAAACATGGAAAAGTGGAGGTGGTGCGACCGGCATTGATGGTCCAGTGACCAGGAGTGACCTGATTTCCTTCATCAAAGTTGCCAAGGCCCTTATCTCACCAAAACAGGCTGGTACACACTCTTCTGACTCTAAACCCACCACTATAGATTTAAGAGCTAGCCATCACATGATTAGTGATAGGAATTTGATTAGTGATGTCAATCGTGCCTCTGGGAATGTGATTATAGCAAATAGAGATAAGGTTAAGATATAAGGAATAAGGAATCTTAGATTGTTTGATAGGGAATCAACTGTCTTATATATGCCTCAATTTACATCAAACTTGTTATCAGTAAGGAAGGCTAAGGTTGATTTGAGTTGTCAAGTTGTCTTCAACCAGATGGGGTTGAGTTTCAAGATCTTAAGACACTGCAGGTGATTGGAAAAGGACACAGACATGAAGAACTTTATCATCTTCAAAGGACTAAACCATTTCCTTATATATGCATGATCAGTACATCTACTGGGGTTGATAGCACTACATGACATGCAAGACTGGGTCATCCTCATGCTAGAGCTCTAAGTCTGATGTTTCCTGGTGTGATCTTTAAAAATGATGGATGTGAAGCATGTATCTTGGGGAAGCATTGTAGGACAGTCTTTACAATGTCCAACACCATCTATGAGAAGTGCTTTGACCTTGTTCATTCAGACGTGTGGACTGCTCCCTGTTTGTCCAGAGAAAATCACAAATACTTTGTGACCTTCATTGACGAGAAGTCTAAGTACACTTGGGTGACAATGATTCAGCCTAAGGACAGAGTGCTTGAAGCTTTCAAAAATTTCCAGACCCATATCTCCAACCATTTCAATGCCAAACTGAAGATCCTCAGTTCAGATAATGGTGAAGAATACAAAAGTCAAGCATTAAAGCAGTATTTAGCTCAACATGGGATTATACATTAGACAAATTGTCCTTATACTCCTCAGCAAAATGGAGTTGCTGAAAGGAAGAATAAACATCTGATGGAAGTGGCAAGGTCAGTGATGTTCCACACTAATGTCCCAAAGAGATTATGGAGTGATGCTATGATGGCTGCTTGTTATCTTATCAACATGATCCCCACTAAGATACTCAACGACCTGTCTCATTTTGAATTACTAAACCAAAGCAAACTAGCTTTGGATCACTTGCGTATTTGGATTCCTCTGCTTTGTGTTGAT
Source organism: Moricandia moricandioides (assembly GCA_905132885.1). Classification (NCBI taxonomy): domain Eukaryota; kingdom Viridiplantae; phylum Streptophyta; class Magnoliopsida; order Brassicales; family Brassicaceae; genus Moricandia; species Moricandia moricandioides. Next base: position 126,496 of record CAJHQQ010000579.1, read on the forward strand.
ACTAGGGGAACAAAGGAGCAAGTTAGATGCCAAGAGCTTAAAGTCTGTGTTTATTGGCTATACTCTCCAACATGAAAGGGTTCTAAGTGCTATGATCCAGTGGAAAGAAGAGTTTTAGTATCCAGAGATGTAAAGTTTATTGAGACAAAGGGATACTATGAGGAGAAGAGTTGGGATGACTTGAAAACCCTATCTCAAACATCAGATAAAGCTACCAATCTCAGGAGAATTTTGGAGAGTCTTGGCATCAGCATGTCTCAGGGGAATCAAGAAACAAGGGAATCTCCTCCTGAAGCTGCCCTTGATCCAGAAACTGCGGTTGATAAATATGGGGTTAATGAAGTTATTATAGAAGTCATTCATCCTGATTGAAGGTGGGAATCAACAAGAATCTCAATATCATGATGAGGATGAAAGGCAACAAAGACAGCAAGAACCAGTGAAACAAAATGATGAGGTAGAATCTGATGAAGAAGAACATCCAGAAGAGGTTGAAGAGGTTCAGCCTTTGAGAAGGAGTACAATACTAAAGAAGGATCCTTCAAATTGGATTAATACCAGAGTCTATTTTAATTCTCAATTTATTGCCCATCCTATCCAAGCAATCTGTTCTTTGGCTCAATATCCTCGAGAACATCAAGTTTTTATAGGTCAACTGGATCAGGAGTATATCCTAAGGTCATATGAAGAGGCAATGGAACTTAAAGAGTGGAGAAACTCTGTTGGGAATGAAACCAATGCTATGATAGTCAATGACACTTGATATGAGGCTGAGCTTCCAAAAGGCAAGAAGGCAGTGACAAGCAAGTGGGTTTACACCATTAAGTATTTGGCAAATGGAAATGTGGAGAGGCGCAAGACAAGGTTGGTTGCAAGAGGATTTACACAAACATATAGAGATGATTATATTGACTCCTTTGCACCAGTAGCAAAGCTTCACACCATTAGGATCATTTTCTCGCTTGCCACTAACTTGGAATGAGATTTGTGGCAAATGGATGTGAAGAATACTTTCTTGCAAGGAGAGTTAGAAGATGAGGTCTATATGCATCATCCTCCTGGTCTAGAGCATCTAATGAAACCAGGGAATGTGTTGAGGCTGAAGAAAGCGTTTTATGGCTTGAAGCAATCACCAAGGGTTTGGTATCACAAGCTAAGCACCACACTGAATGGAAGAGGTTTTAGGAAGTCAGAAGCTGATCATACTCTCTTCACACTAACCGGTCCACAAGGCATTGTTGTTATCTTATATATGTGGATGATATTATTATCACAGGAAGCGACAAGGAAGGGATTCAGGCAACTAAGGCTTTCTTAAAATCAATGTTTGACATCGAGGATCTTGGAGAGCTCAAGTATTTCCTTGGTATTAAAGTTTGTAGATTTAAGGAAAGACTATTTTTGTCTCAAAGGAAGTATGCAATTGATCTGTTGGGTAAGGCATGAAACCTTGGGGGAAGAACGCCTAAGACTGCTCTTGAAGATGGGTACAAAGTGCTGCGAGAGGGGGAGTTTGAGGATACTCTATTTGAGGATGTCAAGAAGTATAGAAGAATGGTTGGGAAACTCATCTATCTGACCATCACAAGACCAGACATCTGTTTTGTTGTGAACCAAGTCAGTCAGCATATGCAAGCTCCTAAGGTACACCATTGGAACATGGTTGATAGAATCATGAGGTACTTGAGAGAAGCTCCTGGTCAAGGTGTTTGGATGGGTTGCAATGGAAGCTCTGAGATTGTTGGGTATTGTGATGTTGATTGGGATGGAGAGAGAGAGTAGATAGGAGATCAATAACATGTTACTGCACCTTCATTGGAGGAAACTTGGTCACTTGGAAGAGCAAAAAGTAAAAGGTTGTGTCTTGTTCAAGTGCTAAGGCAGAGTATCGATCTATGAGGAAGCTTACTAGTGAATTTATATGGATCAAGGGACTGATACGGGACTTAGGTATAGAAACAACTTCTCCTATCACCATGCATTGTGATAATCAGGCGGCCATACACATAGCATCCAACTCAGTCTTTCATGAGAGGACAAACATATAGAAGTGGATTGTCACAAGGTTAGACAAGCAGTGGAACAGCATGTCATCCTTCCATGTTATACCAGGAGTGAAGACCAACTAGCTGACATCTTCACAAAGGCAACAAGCACCAAAGTCTGTAAGTTCATCCATCCTAAGTTGGGACTCATAGACCTCACATCTCACTGACCTTCCTATCATGAAGGCTTCTACTCTTTTTCCTTAGTGTATTTTTGTCCCACTGAGTTTTGCACATTAAAATTTTAATGAGGGAAATTCTTCATGGTTCCAAGCTTGACCAGTACCTAAGGTCAAGCTTGAGGGAGAGTGTTGAGATGAAGAAGTAATAAGCTGGAGTTGGTTGACAAGAAGAAGACATCAGACCAGAGTTAAAGAGGCAAGGAGAAATGATCATCTGGATAGGTCAAAGGTTTGCTTGTTCGTACGTTTGACGTAAGCTTGTCCTGGAAGGCAAAGACAAGCAACGGGAAAGAAACTAAATAAATACTTTGCCTTGATCGTCATAAGCTCTGGGATAATTTAAAAAAGAGTTTGCAAGTGGATGGAGCTGTTGGGATGAAGACAATCAGAAGTTACATGTTCTGGTAAGCAAGAGAGAGGAAGAGGAGTTGCCCGATCCAGCCCTCTACCTATTCTAAGAACTATTTGTTTATTCTTTTTTCTAGTCAACTTGTCTCTTGTTGTTTGCCTATTTAAATATTGTATCGAAGACAAATAAATCTAATGAAACATATTTGTTCTCTCTCTTATTCTCCACGAATTTCATTTTCTCTCTCATGTTCTTTATTAATCAGGCTTAAAAAATCTCTTTCTTCAATTCTCACATTTAGTGCATGGAAGGAAAAAAGATTTTTTTACCATTTCCGTATATTAAGGACTATAATTACTTTAAAAGATTAGTTGACTTTATATTATCAAATTTAAATTCCTATTTGATGTGAATTATTTTATGTTCGTACCTCACTTGTCACACTACTCCAAACTCCAAAGGCATCTTACGAAATCAACGTGTCGTATCTATCTGGGGATTAGACATATCCACTCATAGTCTTGTCGTTGATTGACAAAAAGAAGTCATCGATCAACCAACAAAGATGGTAAAGATTCTTTGCCATCATATATTCATATTTATGTTTTTCTAAGAGCTGCCACGAATGCCAACTGAGATAAAACAATCTAATTATAGGTTATTTGTATACGAATGTACTTAAAGAGTGATTAGTATACCTAGATTGTATCAGAGAGTGTGACTGGATGACAATTAGGGTAATGCATTTCTCTAGATTAAGTAAGAGAAACTTTACTTTGGATTTCATATTTTACTAGGTGTTTGTCCGCACTTTTACGGATATTTATATATATTACACTGTTATAGTTTTTGAATATAACTAGAAAATTTAAAATTATTTTTTAATTTTAAATAATTGGATGATTAGAAATTTTAGTATATCTTTTTAGAAGATCAGTGATATTTAAATAATTCAACAGCATAAATTTTAGTCATTAAAAATATTTTTCTTATAGAAAAGTAATATTATAATTAATTTAGATAACTGATTGTGAAATTACAATATATTTTATTTTAGCACTTGAAAAACTAAAAATACACTAGCTTTCAAAAGGAAAAAGGAGTATTTTTTGTATAGCTCCAATAAAACCAATATAATCAGTGGCTTTTATCATGAATATCTTTTGTAAATGTTTTTGTGTGAGATTTAAAACCCTTAAAAAATTCTAATAATTCATTACCAACAAATCTAATTCTTTTATATAAGAGTAAATAACCATCAAATTTCTTTCTACAAAATGTTAAAGTTTTTTATTAATTATATAAAATAAAAAAAATCATAAAATATATATTATTTCTCTAATTATACATTTAGTTACCATAAATCATTATTTATAATATCACTTGTGTTATTTGGTAATTATGCAAAAAATACTTAAGTGACTTCTCAATTAATATATAGTAGGATTTATCTCTTTAAAATTAAGGATACAATACTAAGGCAAACATGAAAACATGTATTATGAAATAGTTGTTTAAGCAATTTCTCAATGTTATGTCAAATCACAAATCACACTTTCTCACTCATTTTTTATTTAGTGTTTAACATAAAACTCAAATAGGTTAAGAAAAAAAATTCCTTAAATTATCTCTGATCATCGCACTATTTTGTCAAACACTAATTCATCGGAGAAAATTATTTTTATTAAAACTAAGATAGTTTAGATATCTTTTAAAAGTATTATTTTCATTTATTTTAAATTAATGTAAAACATACTTATTTTAATTAAATCTGATTAAATAATTAAATATAAAATATAAAAGAAATTTTAAATAATTCAATGTCGTTATTTTAGGCATATCTATTTAATATTAATGTGAAATCCAAAGTTAAATCAAAATAAAATGTTTCTATTTATATAAATTTTATTCATTATTTATTATTGTAATTTTAAAAATTTATTATACCACAAAAATACATCTCATTATTTTTAAATAATATATTTTTACTTTCAATTTACATTTTATTTTTGATCTTTTACTTTAACAATTGTAGAAATGTTAATTTTTGTTGTTCTTTCTTATTCAATTTATCTTGACGTTTTAAAACACATATAAAACTAATTAGTCCACATTGTAGTAACACAAAAGTACATAGATCTCGACAAACAAATAAAAATTAAATCATAAGAATATAAAAAAACCAAAAATACAACAATCATCTTTTATTATTTTCCCTCGCGCTTTTTATTTATGTCTCATTTTTTTTATTAAAACAAGCATGCTAATTATATTATAATCAAATATATATAAATTATATTAATAGAGTATTAACTCTAGGAAAAGCTTATGTTTGATTTATATAATTTTAAATTACTTACCATATAATAGTTTTAAATAAATTACCATGTAATAAATTACTTACCATATAATAATTTTAGTTCATCTGTTTATATTAATAGTTGAATTAAATAAAAAACTTCTTGATTAATATAATTTTAAATGATTTACCTTATAATTTTTATGTTTTAAAATATAAAAATATTTTAATCATTTCTAAAAGTGATAAATCATCTATGATATCACATTATCATTAAAAAATAATTGGAACTTTTTTTAAATTACATATTTGACTCGCATTTATTTGATATATTTTTAGAATATATATATATATATAGCGAATGAGTGGATTTAATTAATTTTATTAGGTTTAGATTAATTAGTTTTCTGAAATCTAGGATTTATTGTATTCACTACTAATATAAATATAAAATTATTTTTAATTGTTTATGTAGTATCATATGTATTTATATGTATATTATGAATTTAGATAATATAATCTATGATATTTAATTTATTTTTATTAATAAATTATGTTAATTTATCTATATTTAAGATTTTTAGTTGTTTGTTTGGTACCATAAATTAGATTAAGTAGTCATAGAATTAGTTTTTTTTAAAAAAACTTTAATTAAGTAAATAAAAAAAAAAACCACCAACCAATTAAATTATAACAGTTAATTGAATAACTCTCCTATGAACGATATATCAGTAGAAATCAGTTTAGTAACTTCTCAAGAATTAATATATAGAATGATTTATTTGTTTTTTCATATTGATTTTCTTTCCACAAACTTACTCTACGTAGCTTAAATAAAAACTATAAACTGGTTTTACCTTAACCTCGTGTGAAAGCAACTACGATCTCCGTCTGCTGTTAATAATTAACAACACGTCCCTTGATAAAAGTAGATAAACTAATTAAAGCAATAAAGTTAATTTTTTATTCCGTTTCTGCTCTTAAAACTTTATTCTATTTATTGATGGATCATATCAGATCTTCAATGTCGTATTCAATTAGCCAAATAGATATCGACTCGGTCAGACCAATAATATGATACGATTCATTGGATTGGGAACACTGAAATCTCCTTTTTTGCCAACTGCTTAAACATCCCCATTGCCAAATATTTTAAACAAAATAAGAATATTTTATCATAACTAAAATATATAATTCAATTAAAATATTTTCTTATTATACAAATATAAAGAAAGTATACGGAGTATCTTAAAGCATTCCTATTGGTTTAATAACCATTAAGGGCTTCATCGATGTATAACTAATGTTCATATATGTTGAAATTATATATTAAAATTTTAAGTTATAAAATATTATAAATAAACCACACATGGATAATTTAGTGGTGGTGAACTTTGAAAAATTAACTGATCCGGATTTGAAGTAACATCACAACTCTAAACATATGCGACCACACGGATATGATATCATATTTTGGGGTTCATTTAAATACCCAAAGAAAGTATCCATCTATCGGCTTTGCTTTCCCTTAAAAATTAGTTTAGACATTTGCATAAGGTTAATATTCCTCTAGAGTAATAAAAAAGTAGTTATAAATATTTATATCAAAGTATCAAAAATATATAAAGAGATTTTCATAAGTTCTCAGATCAAAATTCATTTCATTTTCTCCTTCTTTTTCTACTATTTTTTTATTTTTAAAATATGATAAGATTCTTGGAATATATATAACATATTTACCTCTCAAATTCTACAAATAGATACCAACATGGCCCGACCAAAAATAACATAAGCGGGTGATCGGTTAGGATGTACTTTTAAATTTTGTTCCGTAAAATTTGTTTGTACAACTTTTTCTGTAGATATAGCTAATGTATCTGTATACTTTTCTTACAAACATAAAAAAAAAACATTTCTTTAACAAATAAGGGTTTACAGTCATTTTTATTTTTTATGGATGTAGTTTTAAAAAGTTAGTTAAATCATGATTGATAATATTAAAGTATGTAAATAAAAGTTACAGCTAAAAAGGTATCTACAACCCAACCAACCACCTCCAACATTTTTGGAAAATTAAAAATACTCTTTTTGTCAACTGTTTAGACACGCATTTACCTTTGAAATTTCCTGATTTTTCTTTCCATTTTTGTTTCTTCTATAATATTTATATAAATTTTTTAAATTTATAAGGTGAACTATATAAGAATAGTATTTTAAAGAATTTATCAATCTACAAGAATTTTAACATATTACAACCTAGTAACATTATTAAGGTTATTTTAAAGTATGTTTTTAACATTAATAGCTTCGAAACAATCACAGTACATTAAATCTCTTCAAGCCAAAAAAATCACTTGCTCCCATCAGCTAATGCTTCTCAAGAATCAGCGAAGTTTGTACCTTCCTTAGGTTCATGGGCAAAGCCTCTCTCTTTTCAAGCATCACCGCTCGTGAATATAAACATGTGCTTGGTGAGAGTCAGTTAGCCGCTCTCTGGTCATCCCTAAAAATTGAGATTTTAAACAAGCAAACGAAGAGCAAGAACCCAACTCGTTCTCGTCAACCTCCCACCTCAAGAACTCACAACCGATGGATGTCTGAGGTTCTCATGGGATGCAAGACTACTAAGCCCACGGTCTCAAAATCCCTATCATGCAGCTACACCGACTTACATGCTTGATGGTACACATGAGATATCAAATTCATATAAAGTGCTTAGGCTAAGACCTGAAAATAAGGATGATTATATAATAGGCAAGTTCCATAGGTGTTCTTTACCTCTTGGTGGTGTGGTACATGTTGGGGTAAATAGAATTGGGGAAGAAGCTGTAAGATTACTTGAGAAGCTTGGTGATTCATCATTAATGATTCATATCCCTCACCAACCTACTCTTTAATGGATTATTCAGCGAGGAGTATGAGATACTGATGACTTCTTACTCTTTGATCTTCCATGGACTCCAGAAGGATCCTTTAAAATTCCTAATATCTCAACGCTTCTAGTCTAGGTGTACTTGAAGAACATTCCTAATTTTTTATACTCCAAATTAGGAAATAGTCATATTGCCTCAGGTCTTGGCGAGACTATTCTCACGTATAAACCTCTCCTTGATCCTACTAGCATGGGTGAAGAGGTGTTAGATGAGATGAAAATAGACATAGTGTTCCCGAAACTTATTGTCCTTGATGATAAAAAAGGCAGAATTTACTTTGTTAAGTTGGACTATAAATGGATTCCCTCTATTTGTGAAAGATGTGGTAACTTTTAGGCCACAAAGAAAAGAGGTGCTCATATCTTCTAATCCTGCACATGATACAACATGTCATCAAATAAAGAATGTATAAGTTTTGAGATCCATTTTGTGGATATTGATCTTATCCTCCAACCAATTAACAATGACGCTACCTCATTGACACTAGTTGTCCATCATAAGATTCTAAGAGGTACTGAAATCATGTCGCTTACTACTTCTGAATATGCTACCCCAATAACTCAGTCTCAAACCTAAGAGATGGAAGGTCTTTAAGCCGTACCCGACTACAACCGTAGCTTGCAACCTATTTTGAAAGTTGATCCTCAGCTTCTTTTGGCTCCTTCATATGCAACTATGGACTGCCATGGTTCACCAATTAGAAGTTTCACAACTATCTTTCCTTCCTTAGAGTTTTAACAGAAAAATCCAATTGTATTGCCAAACTGTTTTAACACTTTATTCACATTAGTAGATTCACAGTCTATTTCCATTAACACACCAATTATGAAATTTTATCTATCAAACATTATCAAAAGTGAGGTTCAATAAACTATAGTTGTTGATGCATTACACGCAACACCTCATGCTAGTGCATTTGAGAGCCTTTCTCGTTTTGCAGTGCTAGGAGTTGTGGATGAAGCTGAGACTAAGCCATGAATCTCTCTCATTTTGACAAGAGGTGGGAGGGAAACAAAGCCTCCTATTAAATACCAATACATGGAATGGAAACCTGTACAAGGAAGGGGTAAGTGTGGCAGGCATGGTCGTGGTTCTCTTCCCTAGCTATTGTTTCTTTCATTTTTTCTTTGTTCTTCTAGTCTCTACCTTTGTTGTTTCATTGGTATGACATTTCATCGTACATGAAGTTTGTTTCATGCATGTTTATCAAACTATGAGGCCCTTTGCCTTATCCTATAACCGTTTATTATTATCTTTATGATTTAAAAGCATTTAGTCAAAAAAACTTGGATTTATAAACAATGAGCTTCAACAACGATTGTTGCTAAAAAAAGCTCAACAATGAAGTCACCACTCGATTGCGTAGAACCAACTATAGAATGAGACAAGAATTATGTCAATATAACCAAATTTCTCTCCTCCAAAGTAAGAGTTAACTTGAAGCTCTCAAGAGACTCCTTTTGCCTTTATCATGTTCCGCTCCTTCTTTTGTTCCCCCAAATCTTTTTTCACATTTCGAATAATTAAATCAACTCTCTCTTTTTATGCAAAATATAAAAAATAAAATATTAAAAGAAATCAGAATTTTTTTATTTATTCAAAACCTTCTAACTAAAAATAATGCTCTCTAAATTTAGTAGTGGACTTAGCATAACTAAAAGACCCTATAACGGGCTAGGCTACATTGTAAAGTCCTCTGTATTGGAAACCAATGAGTCGACGTGGCTGCTAAGGTTCAAGATATCAACTCGTCACCTCTTTATGCCATGTGTTCGACTATGTCTCTAAATCGAATCTCTCAGGATTCGCTTTGGCGTTCTCCTTCAAAACCCAGAAACTTGAATACCTATATTCCTCGTTGTTTTATGGGTTCCTCTAGTTTTTTCACTACAAAAAATGAGTTACTTCCAGTGGTTAAATCTGTCAAAAAGGCATTAGAAATTCTTTTCTATTAGGAATCGTTATAAATTTTCAATCATTTTTTTGAAAACACCAATCCGTCAAAAAAATTGACGAAAAGTTTCATTAGAAATTTCTGACGCTATAAACCGTTGGAAATTTTAGACGGAATAACCACTGGAAAGTTCCAATAGAATATCCTATTGAAAGTTTGATCGAAAAACTGTCAGAAAATATAAACAAAAAAATATTATATTTTTATAAAAACATTTTATATTATTATAATACATATAATATAAATTCATTTTACAAAATTATCCCAATTTTTTTTTATAAAATATTTTAGTTAAATACATAATATATATCATTCAACAAAAACCTTTATCTTATTAAGAAGGATTTCAAGAAACATTTTTATAAAAAAAAATTAAATGATATATTAATAATTATTTATATATAATTTTCCTGCGGAAAAATGGTTAGAAATCCATCAAGAGTAAATTTGATTTTGCCGCTCAACTTTTGTCGTTTGCGGGCAAATATTTGACCTTGAACCATCAAAAAGCGTTCAAAAATTTCTGACGGTTTAAATGAGCCAGAAATTCCAACAGTTTTCTAACGGCTTTCCTTCGATTTAGGGATTTCAGTTGTAAAAAATTTGGTGATACTTACACTTATTCACAGAATTTATAAACAATGAATTTCAATGAATTTAATTTCTTGGATAATCCTTTGGAATTACGTCAATAAACTTTGACGGTTTTCCCAAAAGCAAATAACTGTCATAAATTCGTGATGAGATTTTGACAGATTTGGTTTTTAGGACTTTGATATTTTGTCAATTTTTTTCAAAGAATTTCTGAGAAACTAATATCCTTTAGACGGATCTCATTTATGGATACCTCGTTAGACTTTTGTAGCAAATTTTCAACAACAAAAAAATGGTCTCCGTTGGAAAACACATTGTTTTCTTGTTCACAGATATCAGACAAAATTCAAGGAAGTTCTCTTCTCGTTGTTCGGTGATTATGATGTTTGGAAAGAAGATTAGGTTAGTAGTTTTTTACTTGGGCCACACTCAGTCGGTTATGAGAATTTGGTTAAAGAGATCTAGAATCTTAGGTCCGTCCTTTTTAACTTGGTTCACACTCAATCAATACTTTGCATTTTCATTATCTAATGTTGAGAATGTTGTTGCTGTAGATCAATTAAATAAGATAGCCGTAATATCTGTGAGATTCAATGATGTGCAGAAGAGTGAATTTGCTTCTCTAAGTAAAGATATGTGGAAGAAACAGCTTAGATCAGAACAATATTACATCACTAGACAGAAGGGGAACCAAGAGAGAGTTTCACTGGGTATATATATGAGCTGTTCATCAAAGTACATTATGGATGTGTTCTTTTGTCCATCCAGATGGACCATCCGGATAAAAATGAGAATCGATGTTTGTTTTGTGTTAAAATAAGTATTGTTCAAATGATTCATCCAAATTTTAAAATTTTATCATAAAATGAGATCCATCTAAATAATTTATCCAAATGAATCTAATTTGTGCATCTTGATGGAGATGAATATGTCTAAAACAACAAATAATAAATTTATTTTTATTAAAATAGAACATTTATATCCAAGTTTTAAACAAACAAATTGTCATGATATAAATGTATCTTTCAATTATAAAATAACATTTTTCATAAAACTACAAAAACACATTTTCTTGTTAGAATCTCATTTTTTCACCAAACCGCAAAATTACATTTTTCCCGCCTAAACCATCAAAATATATTTCCCGCCAAAATTTTCAAAACATATTTTCAAGGTAAAACGTAAAAAATACATTTCCCACTAAAACCATCACATTTTTCACCAAAACCATAAAACACATTTTTCACCAAAACTACATTTTTTTGTCAAAAATCTCATTTTACTGCCAAACCGCAAAATCACATTTTGTGTCTGAAATCATCAAAACCACTAAAACCGCAAAAATACATTTCTAAGCCAAATCCTACTTCTCCGTAAAAAATATAAAATCACATTTTCGCCTTAACCTCAAAATTACATTTTCTCAACAAACTTTAAAATCACATTTTCATCAAATTCCCAAATTATAAATTATGTTAGAACAATAAAATCAACAATAAAATCACATTTTTGGTAAAACTGAAAAATCACATTTTTAAAAATCCGTAAAATTATATTTTTCTTCATACCAAAAAATCAAAAACTAATTTAAAGATTATTTAGCTATAACTATATTTTAGGTAAATAATAAAATTAATATAGTTAAGCATAAGACTAAAAATATGATTAAACAATATATATATATATATATATAAATCATTTGTTTACTAAACTCATTTAGATGAAAATAAAAATGAGCAAACGAACAAAACTTCATTTATAAACTATTTAGATGAAGAATCAGTCACGAAAACATCCAGATTTATCATTTGGATAGATCATCTAAAATGGATGATTTGGATGGAGATAACATATGGACAAACCAAGGACACCTATCACAATGATCATATTATATGCACAATTTTTATTCATGCATTGCAATAAGTTTTTCTTGTTTACACTTAATCACGGTGTATTCGAATTTGGAACAGAAGGACCCCATGAGTATACAAATGCGTAAGTAACTACAAAAATAATATTTTGTGAAAATTTTACTTGAACTAAGGAACCTCATTTTCTCAAACTCGTTCACAGTGATGTCATGAATGATTATATTGAACATATCAAAGTGATTTTTTTTTTTTGTAGCTCATCAACAAAGCTTGAGAGTGGAACCTAGTGGCCGTATTACAAACCTGTTGGAAACAATGTGAAGACAAAGCTAGAGCTCTATATTATCTTCATGCCTAGACAAGAAGTTCTCTCAACAGGTTTGATATCTAAGTCCACAAAGATTATATTTACAAGATTGCCACCTAGTCTTTTTTCTCACCAGGAGTTTACTTTTTGTGCTTTTTTGTAGTGCTGCTCTGAAGCTTGAGGCATATGAGATAACAAGTGACTAAGAGTTTCTGTTACAAATTAGGATCATAGTATTTTATAACATTTCATCGTACCAATGTCCTTGTATTAAAATCATTCTATTAGTCAACTGTAGTAATCACATGTAATACACATGACAAAAAGGTGTAACCTTTTGAGTTGATTCCACGATCGTTTGGACAGCACATTCTTAACTTTATCTAATCCAGTCACTTTCCCACGTCTTCTCAACGATCACACATTAGTGTGTATATATATGTGCTATGTGACAAGGACATTGTAGAACAAAACCGACAATGGGAAAAGAAAATGAGAAAGTTGTGGTTTTAGATTTCTGGGCAAGTCCTTACGCCATGAGGACAAAGATTGCCTTGAGAGAGAAAGGAGTTGAGTTTGAGACACTACAAGAAGACTTGTGGAACAAGAGTGAGCTGTTGCTGAAATCAAACCCTGTTCACAGGAAAGTTCCTGTTCTTATCCACGGCGACAAACCCATCTCTGAATCTCTCATTCAGGTTCAGTATATCGATGAGACATGGACTGATGCTGCCTCTTTCTTTCCCTCTGATCCTCTAGCCAGAGCCAATGCAAGGTTCTGGGCTGATTTCGCTGAGAAAACGGTACTTAACTGCAACATCTTTCATTTTCATTTCTTTTTTCTTTAATTAACTAGGAGGAGTTCGGCCAAACCCTAATCTTATGTTTGGTCCGGGACCAACCGTTGCTAATAATTGATGAAATGGCCAGGGCCGACCCTGAGATTTAGGGAATCTAAAGCGATTTCTTAACGATTCCAACTAAACTTTTTTTTTACGAATTTGAGGGGCCTAAAAAATTTTTTTTGAGCTATGTATATATAAATTTCTTCAAAAAAATTTGGGAGTTCAAGACTAATATTTCATCCGGCTTGGCATGGCCGGCCCTGGACATGGCGTAAAACATTCCTCCTAGGGGGAATCAAACTAGAGGCACAACATACCAACTTTTTATGTTAAACCAGTAGCCCAACCCACCATAGGTTTCCTTCTTCTTTTTTTGTTGCTTGCTTGTGATTTTCATTTTGGTTCAATCTTTTATGCATCAAAATGCAGATATCGTTTGATGGAGGAAGAAAGATTTGGGGAAACAACAAAGGAGAAGATCAAGAGAAAGGCAAGAAAGAGTTTCTTGAGAGCTTGAAGGTTCTTGAAGCTGAGCTTGGAGACAAGTCTTACTTTGGAGGAGAGACTTTTGGTTATGTTGACATAGCTCTTGTTCCCTTCTACAGTTGGTTCTATGCATTCGAGAAATGTGGTGATTTTTCTGTGGAAGCTGAGTGTCCTAAGATCGTGGCTTGGGGAAAGAGATGTGTTGGACGCGACAGTGTTGCTGCTTCGTTGCCTGAATCTGAGAAAGTTTATCAGCAAGTGCTTAAGCTCAGACAGATTTTTGGTGTTGAATAAATGCAAAAATTGCATTTTGAACACCTTTGAATTTTGTCTTTTTATGTTTTCGTTTTGCAAGTGTTTATTGTTGTTCTTTTGAGAAATAACTGGCTGTCTTTTTCTGGTGTATGATTTATTTGTTTAAAAAGGTCTATCAAAAATGTTTTATTTTTGATACAGTGTTGATTAGAAATGGTCTATCAAAAATGTTTTATTTTTGCCTATTTTGTAGGCAGGATACAGTGTTGATTAGAAATTATCTTGAAAATTAGGGTCTGATTGATAATGACTGTAGTTTTAAAGAATTTTCTGTAGGAAAAAATCTATAATTTTTTTTGTTGTGATTGTAGATTTATTGATGTAGATTTTGGCTGTGGAATTTTTACTGCAATTAAAAAAAATAATTATAGAATAATATAGTATACATATATTAGAAAACAAATTAATAGATACAAATTAATTTTTTTAATAATTCATACTGCCTCCGTTTCTTAATAGATGATGTTTTGGCTTAAAGTATGAAGATTAAGAAATGTACATTTATCTAAAAGCTACTTTAAAAAATATAATTTTAAAATCATTCAACCAATTATAAAAGGGACAATAAAATTTTATTGGTTGAACAATTTTCAATAAAGTTAAATCTAACCTTAAAACTTCAAAAGTTACCTTAAAACTTCAAAAGTTACCTTAAAATCTTAAAACATCATATATTTTGAAACAACATAAACTTCCTAAAACATTCATCTAATTTGAAACGGAGGGAGTATTATTTTATTGAAGAAATAAAAATATGATTCTAAAAATTTCAAATGATAAGTTATTTTTAAAAAAATATATTAGTAGTCCACACGGGTTTTCTTATCTATAATGTAATCATATAAGTTTAAATCTATGGTTTCATTGTTTATAAATACTTGTTGAATGAAACTTAAATGAATATTTATATTGGAAATTAAAAAAAAATAGGCTCTACGATGCAGAGTAGTCATAGGCTCTAGATATTTATTTATTTATTGTGGAAAACTCAAAAAATAAACTCTAGCTATTTGGTTGTAGGAAGCAAGACATAATTTAATTTAAATGTTGTAGATTTTAAAAAGTCAGTAAAGCTTGATTGCTGTTAATTTGGTGATGTAGAAATAAATATATAGGGTTGTGGACAACATCTACAACTACCACTAATCACACCCTTAATATACCTACGTAACATTAAACAAAATAGATGGTATATTAGACTAATGTGGTTCATCTTACGAGTAGTATACAAACAAAAAAAAAAATTATTTTCCTTTTCGTAATTATTTTTTTTTGTTTGTATACTACTCGTAAGATGAACCATCTTTAAGACCCACAAACACTTCTAGGTAACACAAACAAGTACAAGTTTTAACTAGGGAAAAATCCTTAAAAATACACGGATTAATTTCAACTTGCTAATAAAATACACGAACTATTTTAGATCCCCGTTTAATACACTAACTAATTTGTATTATCTATTAAATACATAAACTTTTGAAATTTGTAGGTTTTACATATTTTTTTAGACGGCGTCAAGTACATTTAACGGAAGTGACGACGGCGTTACTGCTTAACTAAGCACGTGTTTAACTTTCATAAAACAATTCCTGAAAAATACACGAACTAATTGTTATTTACTAATAAATACACTAACTATTTTTGGATCCCCGTTTAATACATGAACTAATTATTGTTTCTCATTAAATACATAAACTTTTAAATTTGTATATTTGAGAAGTTTTTACTGAGAGCGAGCGTGCTTTCATAGTTTAACCACATCATCTTCTGTTAAATTTGCATATTTTACACATCGATTTAGACGACGTGAACTATGTTTAAGAGAAGATGATGCAGTTAAACTGTGAAAAGCATGCTCGCTCTCAATAAAAACCTCTCAAATATGCAAATTGTTTGAAACTACCTAGTTTTCTTCATCCTTTTTTCATGATATGGAAATTGACTTCACTTTGAAACGATATAAAGGAAAATTAAAATGAAAAATAAGAAAAAAAAATTGGAGAAAAAAAGAGGTTGAAACAGATTATGGTGCCAAACTCGAATTGAAACTAACTTGAATTAGAGTTCAATCGATTTGAGAGGTTTGGACTGAGATCGAGTGTGTTTTTCACAGTTTAATCACATCATCTTCTGTTAAATATAATTGACGTCATCTAAATTGATATTTAAAATATGCAAATTTAAAAGTTTATGTATTTAATGAGAAACAAAAATTAGTTCATGTATTAAATGGGGATCCAAAAATAGTTAGTGTATTTATTAATAAATAAAAATTAGTCCGTGTATTTTTAAGGAATTGTTTTATGCAAGTTAAACACGTGCTTAGTTAAACATTAACGTTGTCGTCACTTCCGTTAAATGTACTTGACACCGTCTAAAAAAATGTGTAAAATCTACAAATTTCAAAAGTTTATGTATTTAATAGATAATACAAATTAGTTAGTGTATTAAACGGGGATCCAAAATAGTTCGTGTATTTTATTAGCAAATTGAAATTAGTCCGTGTATTTTTAAGGATTTTTCCCTTTTAACTAATACCGCTTCTGTTTTATAAAGACTACCATTTTGACATTTTTATTGCAAAAATATCACTTTAAAATTTCAAGATAGTTCTAATTATTTATTTAAAATATATTAGTTAGATAATTATATTAATTAAAAATATATATGCATTTTAATAATTTTCAATTTAAAACATGAAACGGTATGAGTATTACTTTTGAAACATCATTCCAAATAGATAATCGTTTATGAAATAAGATATTATAAACTCTTTAATGGCGGCAGGGTCCAAAACATCCCCACCAAGACAAAGACTATCAATAGGGTACCTTCTAAAAAATACATCCATTAACCAGACAAACAACATTCTCTCATGTGACCCTATTATACCCATTGTAATCTCTAAACAATGGGTAATTCTCATTCACGATTCCAATATCTACAATCACCGTTTAAGCATGATAATCATTTTCAATTTATACAACATAAATATTAGATGCTTTTTTCACATCAACCATGCATAAATCAACACCAATGCAAGATTTAACTCTCTAAAAATAAAGCTGCCATTAACAAAATATTAATGCACACAATATTGCGATAAAAAGAAGTTAACATGGCTTATCATGACTAAACAAATACAGTATAATTTAGAGGAAAAAGAGGAGAAGAAAGCCACGCAATAACATATATAACTTGGAAAACAACGAGGAAGAGATAAAAAGGTTAGGGTTCATATTTTCCACCCACAGTGGCTCACGGACGCTATAGAAAAATAAGAGAAGTGATTAGCGTTAAATAACCATAGCAATCAAATTAATAAAGGCAAATTACTTGATTAAAATATAAACAGAAGTCTTTGGATTAAGATTTGACTTATGTAATCAAATTACAATTATGATATTAGTACAATTAATTATTTGCTAATTTTTAGGTATAAGATTTTTAATTTAAGTTAATTTACTTCTACGACAGTAGCTGATTCCATACGCATAGAGTTGGCAGCAGCAGGCAACTGATTCCAAAAGATGGTTGCTCGGTTTTGGATGTAGTGGTTCCTCCTTGACGGCAGAACGATAAGGTGACGATAGCAGTGGCTCCACAATAACAGATAACAAATTAACAACGATGGTATAATTCTAGAGACGCTTAATTGCTTTCTAGTTTTGTATCTTTAATATATGGTGGCTCCTCCGTTACAAAAAAAAGAAGGTGGCTCCTCATTTGGTAGGAAGAGACAGGATCCTAAGCTTAACACTTCCTAGATTTTAAGCAAGTGGACTAGGCCCGTGGTTATTAACCAAACTGATCCAAACTGAACAAGTTTGATTTTCAGTTTAGTTCGGTGGTTTGATTCAATTCGGCGATTACAAATATTAATTTTTAATTCGGTAAGAGACTAAAAGAAATTATATCGATTTAACCAAAATTCCAAACCAAACTAATTTAACTAACCAAAACCCAAATTGACATAATTTGTTAACAAAAATAACCAAATTTGATAACTTAGCAAAAATTTTACTAATTTAAACTGAAATTTAACTGATTTCGAAAACTTCGGTTAAGTTCAATAGAAACTTTTGAACCGAACTAACCAAAACATCAAACCAAACCGAACCAATTTTTTGGTTCAATTCAGCAAAATTTTGACTAAACAGAATTAACCGAATTCTGAACTAACCGATCGAAAAACATGAACTAACTGATATGCATGCCTAAGACGGACGCATGGCTTTCTTAGTGAAGGAAATTGTAGACATTACTTTTTGTAAACGAATATTTATGTAATATTTATCAGGTTTAATCATTTGGCTAATTTTCTTTGCACCTAGAAATGTTCTTACCATCTACATTGAGAACACAAACCTTAGAGCACTTAAAAGAGAGTTAGTTTATGCATGTTGCATCATGCGTGTTTAACAATAATATAAGCAGATAAAAGATGTATATATAATAGGAATTGCAAAATAATATAATGTACTATAATACAAACCGATCCCATGAACGAAGAGCAAAAACTGAGTCAAGTCAACTTGCCAACTAGTTTTAATTGTTTGTTTATTCCTAAAACTATTAAAAGGGTATAACAAAACCATTTTTATTACTTTTGTTACGTATACTACTGTCTTACAGTGTGTTGTAATGATATATCGAATAATATTCAAGAAAAGAAAAAGTAAACGTCACTTTTTGAATTTGCCAAAGTTTTTTGGGTACTTTTTTCGTTTGCTAGCATCTTTCAGGAAAGCTCAGCTTACATCACATCTTTTGCCAATTTCTTAGCCAATGAAACTTTTTTTTCGCTGAAGAAGAACCGTTTTACATATTCAAATACATCAAATAGTGATTATCTACAAACTATATATCCATACAGAAATGACAACCTTGTTTTAAAAGAAACGAGTAAAAAATATATCAAAAAGAAGTAACAATTAGAATAAAAACCTTTTACCTAAAAAGTAGAAGAAAAACTGAAGATAAAAGTGCAATTAGAGTCTGAGTAATTTTGTTGTCTGGCCAAGAATACCAGCAAAGTAAAAAGGCAGAAAAGAAATATCACAACAGATCCAAAATTTATGGAGCAAATTTAACTGAATTATTATGCAATTATGGAGAAATCTAAGGGCAGGATTAATGCAGGTCTCTTAACAAGGGGTTCTTATTTTTTAAGAGACCGTATCTTAATTTTAACTAAGAAAACTTAAGAACCGTCTCTTAAATAGGAGACATAAGAGACGTCTCTTATCCGAAAAAATGTAAAAAAAAAAAAAAAAAATTAAAAAGAGGACAAAAAAATTAAGAACCCCATCTTAAGAGACCCGGGTTAAAGATGGCCTAAGGGGTTGATTGGTTGGTGTTGTAGCTTTAATTTTTTGCTTTAGAGAATAGGCTGTTGATTTTCTTGCTTTGGCTTTGATTATTTTGCTCTAGATTTATTTTCAAAGCACTAAATAAAAGCCGTAGAAAAATTGATTTTGAAAGTTAAAATCTTTCATTTTCTAAGTTTTTTTGCTGTAACTTTAATTTTTAAAGCTAAAGCTTGATTGCTTTAGAAAAATACTCTAGAAAGAAAAAATATTTGTCCAAAAAATCTACATCACTTGCCAATCAACTCCTAAAGTTCATAAAACAGTATTTTTTTCGTTGAATGAGGACCGAGTATAATAAGGAATAGTATCCCTTAGACCAAAAAAAGTAATAGTATCCCAACAAATACCAAAATTTGTGGAGGATATGTATGATATATAGGGGTAGGCCTCGGCATTCAAGGTCCCAATCGGTTTTCAGTTTTGTCCAATCGGATCAGTTTTTTGGGTTTATCAAAATCAACCTCATTCTGCTTATATGAAAGTTCGGTTCGGGACCGGTTCGAGTTCTATAAGGTTCGGGGTTAATAAATCTTCAAAGAATCAGTACAACCCGATGTACTTTCTGGATTGGGTCCCAACCGATTATTCGGTTTAAAAGTACATGATTTGGACCTAAATTGTAATTAAAATAAGTAAAATCGATGTTTCGGTTAAAAAAATACTTGAGTTATACCTATTTTGTAACAAAACATAAGTAAAATCGGTTCAAAAATAAATAAAAAGAACATCAAATGTGATCATTCAAAATCAAACCAAATGTAATCATAGTTATTGATAGAAAGAAAACCAAATAAATGAAGACATAAAACAAAAACCAAGTTCTCGTGAAATGAAAAATATTATTTAAAGAAATACAAAACCAAAATCTAAAAACTTCAACCTTCAATCGCCATCTTCAACAATCAACCTTCAACCTTCAATCATTAAGACGTTAAGCTTGAAACTCTGAAACAGAAAACCCAATGACAAAAAATTAGACATACAGTAAAAAAGATAATAAAAAAAAACTACATTTCGAGAAACATAAACTTTTCTCAAGTCGATCTAACCACAATCTACATTAAATTAGTATTAATGTCAAGCACAAACATTAATATTAATCAAATACCAAAATATATTTTAAGCTAAGTATTTGAGATAATTATTCATTTAATAGATAATTATTTTAGATGTTTAATAATATCTTAGGAATTGAGATCATGTTTGATATAAGTTATTTTCTGAGATTTTAAAATTTTAAGGTTCTATCAGATATCCATTTAGGTTCAGATTCAGTTTGGATAATACCCATAATCCGAAATACCATAAAACAAGATCCATTCAGTATTTTTGTCGAGTTCGGATTCGTTCGGATTCATTTTTAACGGGATTCGATTCTGATTTTTGGGTTCAGTTAATTTGCCCAGTCCTATATATGTGTCATCTATAGTTTTGCTTAACAAAATAATACAAATTAATTTTTAAACATTAAATATAAATAATTATAAACCCATAACTTAAATTATAATCCCTAAAAAATTAATTTTGAAATAATAAAATTTAAGCAAGTTAATTATTTTAGTTTTAAACAAAATATTGAAAATAAAATTGTAAAATAGTGAAAATAAACATATAAAAGCATAACAAACATAAAATATATAAAAAGAAAAAAGATGCTAAAGAGCATTTCCAGAAAAATTACTGTTTTTATGATTGAAGTTTCACGTCAAACTTAATTTAATTTGGAGTGAAAAATTAAGTAACGAATAAAACAAAATTTTTTATTTTATTTTTGAAATAATCTCATTTTTATTCTATTATTAAATAATGTTTCTAATTAAAATATATTTGGTAGTAGAAAATGGCGTGAAGTTCAATATATACTCTCTTATAATTCATAAAAGTAAACATGTTTAAAACAAACTCATGTAGCAAAAATATTAGTAATACTTAACGTGTAAATATGATACGATTTAGTTTCCTAAAATGCTAATTATTCATTACCTGATCACCAAAACTAATTTTCTCAATCTTGGTTAAAAAGTGGAGAATCCCATTGGGTTTAAAACATGGGAAACCTAAAATTTGGGTACTTGTGGAGTAACAATAAATAAAATAAATAATTATCTAAAGTCTTACCCAACGAATAAAATAAAAATTACAAAAAAAAATCTCTTTCTTGTTATTTTAATTTTTTGATGTAATTATAAAAAGAATAAAATTTAAAAAAAAATATTCTATAATAGTTTTGAAAAAAAATTTGTCACAGAAATAGTTTAGAAAAAATCATTAAAATAGATTTTATTAAAAAGTGTAAATATACATTTATACCATTTAAATTAACTAATTTAGATTTTAAAGTTAGAATTATGGATTAAATTTTTATAGTTGAAATTTAAAAATTTTAAAATTTTTAAATTAAAAAAAATATTAAAATTTTCAAAATTAAAAAACGAAGTAATTTTGATATTTTTTTAAATATTATTTTATGATAAAAATTTGCCCTTGCAAAATGTTCTCCGGAAAAGAAGAGAAGCACTGAGGTGAGAGAGAGAGAGAGAGAGAGAGAGAGAGAGAGAGAGAGAGAGAGAGAGAGAGAGAGAGAAATAGCGTCCATTTGAGCAAGAAAAAGGCCAAAAACTAAAACCAAAACCCATCATTCCATTCTTCTTCTTCTTCCTTCTCCATCCTCTCTCATTAGATTCCAAATATATATATATCTACGATCAAGCATTCTCTTCTGCTTGGCTTACAAAATGGATTTCATTTCTTCATCTTAAACATTTTTTTTTGGATAATTTATCATCTGAAATTCTGCAATTTCTTTTTAATTATCAAGAGATAATAAAAATTTGGAAGCTTTTTTATTTCGTCCATTGTTGAAATTTGTGATCTAAATGGCTGAGATTCAAACCGAGAAGAGCCTGGTGAGGGATTCTAAACCGGAATCGGAATCGGAATCGGACCTCAAACCCAAATCAGAAACAAAACCGGAACCGGACGTTGATCAAATGAAGAAGCTTTTGCTGAATCCTGAAGCTAAAGAGTTTGTCCCTTCTTACAAGAAGAACACCAATCACTCTCTGTCTGGTGAAGACTTTAACAAGGATGCCAATTACCGGAGGGTAACCAAAAAATTCTTTTTTTTTTTTTCTAAAGTGAAGCTAGTTTGGGTTCTTATGCTAGCTTGGAGGGTTCTTATGTTTTGGGTTTGATCTCTTCATGAGTTTAGAGTCTTTACATTTATACTTATCAAGTTAGTTGTTGTGGATTACAGAGAGGAAACAATTATAACCAAGGGAGGAAAGTGAGGTTAACTGGAAGAGCTTCCAAGGCTCAAAGAGAGGATAGTATCAGAAGAACAGTATATGTCTCTGACATTGATCAAACTGTAAGTCTCTCTCTCTCTCTTCAGGTTTTCACCATTTTGTTTTATATTCTTGTTTCCAATTAGGTGACTGAGGAACTCTTAGCTGGTTTGTTCAGCAGCTATGGACAAGTAAGTTTCAAATACACAAAGCTATCCTTTTCTTTGTGTGTGGTTAAGTAAAGTTACCATTGTGTTCTTTCTTTCTTTTAAAGGTTGTTGATTGTAGAATCTGTGGAGATCCACATTCAGTTCTTCGCTTTGCCTTTGTTGAGTTCTCTGATGACCGTAAGTTAAATAAAGCTGTCAGATTCTTAATCCCAACTTCAGTTTTGATTTAACATTAGTAAGAAGTTTTTTTTTGTTTTGTTTTCAAACAGATGGTGCAAGGGCGGCTTTAAGTGTTGGTGGGACAATGATTGGTTTTTACCCAGTTAGGGTCTTACCTTCTAAAACTGCTATTCTTCCTGTGAATCCCACATTTCTCCCCAGGGTAATAAAATAACTTAGATTTTACATTTTAGAGTTTTTTAAACTGAAACTTTATAGCTGTTTTGTGTTTGTATTCAGTCAGAAGATGAGAGGGAGATGTGTTCAAGAACCATCTACTGCACTAATGTTGACAAAAATGTAAACACTTGTTCCCGGTTAATGTTTATGTCTGTCATTGCATATTGTATACTTGTTCTTTCAGTTCTTAAGATTACTTTTTTCAAACTTGCAGGCTACTGAAGATGATGTTAGAACCTTCTTTGAGTCTGCCTGCGGTGAGGTCAGTCTAGAGCCACTACTACTATGTCCTTTCTCTCTCAAAGACTATGTGAGGCTTGCAAATAAACATTTGCTTGTCTTATAACAGGTTACTCGCATAAGGCTTCTTGGTGACCAGTTGCATTCTACTCGCATAGCTTTTGTTGAATTTGCCATGGTAAGCTCCCTTAGATTCTGTTGAAAACTCCCTCAGCTTTTTTGTTGTCTTGTTCATTAGTGTTGTACAAGTAAAGCTCAAAGGCTTATGATTCTTAGTTATACTGAATATGTTTTTGGTTTGGGGATGAAATATAGGCAGAGAGTGCAGTTGGGGCGCTCAACTGCAGTGGAATAGTCTTAGGATCTCAGCCGATAAGGTAACAAATAACAATATCCCTTAGTAAATAGTATTTGTAATAAACCTTTTATTGATCTTTCAAATTTTGGCATGTTCTTCTTCAGGGTAAGCCCTTCAAAGACACCAGTGAGACCAAGGTTCACTCGATCACCATCGGCAAACTAGGAGAACCAGAGCCTAGAAGAGGCTTTGTTGGTGCACGAGAGTGGTGCAGCATTTCGTTTTTTTTCTTTTCATTTAGTAATTTTTCTTTTATCTTTTAAATTATTCTCTAGCGCAGAGTTATATCTCCAGTTCTGTAGTATCTGGAAACGAAACAACGATGAACATGCTTCTTAAACTTGGAGTTCTTGTTCTGAGACTCATTTGAGTTTATACCATCTTTCTCAAATGGATTTTTTCTCTTTTTGGTTTTAGTTTTGTTAATCTTTTGTTAATCTTTAACTGCAAAAAAGTTTCATGATCTCTTTGGAGTTGATTCTGAGCCAAGCTTTTTAAACATTGGTGTTATGAGAATTAGTATATAAATGATTTTACAGCTTTACTATCTTATGAGAATCTAGTTCCACTAGTAATTTTTTTTTTGAACTTAACCTCGATAGTTATTTCAGTGTACCATATAGAACCATCTCATGGTTTATGATTAAAACTAGGGCGGACAAATAAACTAAATCCGATAAAGAATTTGAATAGATCTTTTTTTTTTGAATGGATCTTATTTTACGGTATCTCGGTTTATGGGTTTCATCCGAACTGAACTCGAACTCAAATGATTATTCGAAAAAATTTGAAAACTTTAAAATCCCCAAAAATCAATTTGTACTAAATTCGATCTCAATCCCTGTAATATATTCAAAACAGGCTAAAACATTATTGAGCACTAAAATAGTTATTTATTACAAAATTAATTCAAATACTTAGTTTAATATATACTTTTAGTATTTAATATTTTGAAGTTGTATTTGAAATTTAGTTATGATTAAGATTATTTTCAAGTTTAACAATATTTTTTTTAATTTAATTAGTGTTTCTTAAGTTTATAGAGTTGGTAGTTGTTAATTTTGAATTGTTTACGTTTTATCCTCACATTATTTGAGAAGTGATTTGGTGGTGTGTCATTACCACATTCATTCTCATAGAAAAAGATGACATAATTTCTAAAAAGAATAACATAACATCAAGCTAATTATGACATGACATCAAGTTAATTATGACATGAACAATGTCCTTTATGTAAATATATATTTTTTATAAGTTTTCTATAATATTGTAATAACTCATAGATTCATTAACATTAACTCATATATTAGATTTAAAAATATAACACTATTTCCACACTTAAAAAGTATAAAAAAAATAGAAATATTATTTGAAAAATGATTTGCTAATATGTCATCATTATATTCATTCTCACAAAATATGACATGATATCAAGTTTAATGTGACAGACAATTTATTTTATGTAAATTTATATTTTTGATAAATTTTCTAATAATAGTGCATATAATATCATTAACCTTAATAAAAGTAAGCTAACAATATATTTACAAGTATAGCAATATTTTCACAGATAGAATAGAAATATATATATATTGTCAAAATAAATTTAAAAAGTATCTTAACAAAATAAAATTAAGATATTATTAATCAAGTAAAAAGAATATATAGTTAAATTGTTTAAACTCTAAACAAAAAAAACAAATGGTGTAAAACTCAATTTAAATTTCTAAATTATCTATTTATTCACGTTAAATCGTGATAAAATATCTAAGTTGAACGATTGGTTGTTAATTTATTAAGTTAATTAGTATATTAATTTCTAATAGTTTAATGCATCTTATATAAAGCAAATAAAAATTATATTTACCATCTAAACAAATATAGCTATTAAATATAATACAACTGTTATTTTACAAATAATTAATTGATCGTGGTGTGCTTTGATTGGTGGGAAAGATATAGGAGAAGGGGTTCAAAAGTTGATGAAAGGGATAAAGATTACCGTAGGAAGCAGTGTGTCAAGGCGTACGAGAGGAACCAGTGAACCACCCTAGCCAGTAGACACACATTGGTTTAATATGTGGCTATGATATATTCAAGTATGTTATCTGTTTCTTTTTTTTTCTACTGTGGCATTATTATATAGATTCCTGCTTAATTCACATATTGAGTTTGCTTAAAGTTCAAATCTTTGTTGGATCAAGCTTAATGGGTTCGTTGGGTTTTGATTTTGCTTCTCAGTTTGGTTCGCTATGAGGGACTTGAAGTTATTAACCCTGTTTTGTAATCTAATCATCAAAGAATCATATGTTTGACACAACTTCTCAGGAAAGAGATGGTTATTGAAAGATGATGCAGAAGTACATAGTATCTGATATTACATCAATGGTGACCCTTCCTGTCATTATTTTTAAATCGTAAATACTCAACCTTTTAAAGGGTAAA
Organism: Moricandia moricandioides; assembly: GCA_905132885.1. Lineage (NCBI taxonomy): Eukaryota > Viridiplantae > Streptophyta > Magnoliopsida > Brassicales > Brassicaceae > Moricandia > Moricandia moricandioides. Next base: position 152,947 of record CAJHQQ010000579.1, read on the forward strand.
ATTGTAATTTACTACTATAAACGCAGCGTCTGCGTCAATTTAGATTTAGACGCCGCTTATACGTGTTCGAGTCTCTATACACTCAGACAAATACGACTTTTCAAAATCCTATTTTTTTTCTTATTGTGTTCGAGTATACTCAGACAAATACGATTAAGAACTCAGAAAAGTACGACGACTAAGATGGCCGAAGTCTCTGACCACCGATAATTTCGCCGCCTTAAAATTTTAGGTTATATATTGATTGTGGCTATCTTGATTGTGATCAATTTTTGTTTGTGGGTTCGATTTGAGAAATTATTAGCTAACATTCTTTTCTCTTGGATTTGCTTGTCTGTATAGATCGCTAGATATTGTTCCTCGACCTCACTAATTACCACTTGATCAATCCTTTTATACAATCAAATGTAAGATGGACTCAATGTGCAATTACCCTGAGACACTTAAGTTTATAGAGGATAAACTTGGTAATGAGGTTGCATTGTTTAAGAATCACCCACAGTTCAATTCAAGCATATTTTTCATATTCCTAGAGTAAAACATCATAAGCTCACAAGACTGTTTTGATTTGACATAATATTTGATGTTGTCACATATACTTTAAAGAAAAGTTTTGTGTGATTGATAATATCTTAAAGTTATTTTGAAGGACAACAATATGATTTGAAGAAGCCATATACGCAAATTTACTGAAAATATTGGAAATATATTGAATTTAATCAAGTATAAATCAATATTTTTGGAACCGATAACCCGATTAATATCCAAAACTATTTCGAATTTAACCAGATTTAAGACATGTAACTAATTCTGAATCGAACCTGACTAAACCCGCATTGAATCAGTCTAATTATTTATAATATTCGAATAAGACTAAAATTCTTAGCTCCAAAAACCCCAAGCACAGATGCCACCAACCGAGATTGCCCAACCCTAATTAAAACTTTTATTTGCACCGATAAATTTTTATTAATTATTATATAAACATTTGGTTTCTAACAGGAACAACAAAAAGAAACAGTGAAAATTAATATTACTTCCATATAAAAATAAACTATATATTTTTAAACAAATTTAAAATTCAAAATATTTTTTATGTCTTTTTTTGTTCATCGTTCATACGAGGGGTTTAATAAGAGTAAATTATTACTAGGATCAGAATTTCAGACTACACCTACTAGTACTATGAACCAATGTTCAAGAAATCGTTAGGCGGTAACTAGGCGCTTTATAGAGGACTAGCGACTAGGCGGATTATTCGGGGCCTAGGCGAGACCTAGGCATTAACGAATTATTAATTTATTATATATATATATATGACATTTATATGAAATATTTTAGTTTTTAAATAGAAATATAAAATTGTTGTGATAAATTATCAAAATTAGATATGTAAAATAAAAGTAATTAGTAAATTTGTGAATATATACTAACATTATTATTTAAATTAACATATTTAGACTAATTTAGATCGATTTTAACTGATTCTGAATAATTTAAATCGACTTGAATTATATAAATCGGTATAAATCGGATTTTAGAAAAATCGTTTCGGATAGGACCGAGTTGCCGCATAGACAGAAGCGTAGACCGATTTTTAAAACCATGAACAAATTCTGACGAAAAAATGTTGTTAACACGATCAAAAGTATACATCATTTTCGTGGATTTATAAAACGTTCAGGGACTAGTTTGAAAAATATGAAAGAATTGGTAATCTGAAACGACGTCATTTAAGGAAAACCTCATTTTCCGATTTAGCATCATCACTGTAACGGGCTCAAAACCCTCGATCAATCGCCAAATGAGAGGAGCTTTAGGAAGAAGATTCTCAAACCCTAACAAAGGCTTTAGCCTTGCTTCCATAGTCAACCACACTCATTTCTCCTCTTCCTCCGACGCCTCTGGCCGTGGCCGTGGACGCGGTTCCGGATTCCCCGCCGCTGGAAACGGACACTTCGGTGTCAATCGTCAACCGGAAAGAGCTAACGAGCCGGCGAATCACGGACGTGGCTCGTCGGAATCGCAATCTCCCGGAGGTTATGGTCACGGTCGTGGCCGTCCGATCCAATCTGATCAGAATCCTCCTCCGTTTTCCTCATTTGTTATACCTGATTCCTCTAGCGTTGTTGGCCGTGGAAGAGGTTCCGTTGGATCAGATTCAGTTTCACCTTTCTCTGCTCAGCCTTTTCAACCTCCTCGTCCCCAAGAGCAACCGTCAAAGCCATCTGTGTTTGCCAAGCTGCAGGATATAAAGGAAGAAACTTTGTTAGCACCAGAGTCTAAGAACATATCAAATGCTTTAGGAAGTGGAGCAGGTCAAGGGAAACCTTCAATGCAACAAGAAGAAAGCCGCCACATTCGCCGCCCTCAGCCACCACCACTGCAGCAGCAGCAAAGGAGAGTTCAACCGCCCAAGGATGAAACTCCCAGGCCACAATTGAGTCCGGAAGAGGCTGGAAGAAGAGCAAGGAGCCAGCTTTCCCAAGGTGAAGCTGAAGGAAGCAGCAGTAGTGTAAGGGGAAGAGGAGGTGGTAGGGGAAGAGGAAGAGGAAGGGGAGCAAGAGGGAGAGGCAGGGGAAGAGGTGGTGATGGGTGGAGAGATGATAAGAAAGAAGAGGAAGCTGAACAAGAGGCTTTGAGTATATTCGTTGGAGATTCTGCTGATGGAGAGAAATTTGCTAAGAAAATGGGACATGAGATTATGAATGAGTTAGCTGAAGGTTATGAGAGTATCTGTGAAAGGGCTTTGCCTTCTACTGCTCATGATGCCTTGGTTGATGCTTATGACACTAATCTCATGGTAAAGTTTCTGTCTTTTGTTTTGTTCTCTAATATGATTATCTTGAGAACTTTATGTATACAATGCTGACAATGAAACTTTGGTATTAGGAATTGTGTGTGAATAGAAAGGAAGCAGTGTCACTATTATTGATTCATACGCTTTAATGTGATAGAACTCATGCTATAGATCCTAGGTTGTGGTGGCCTTGAAGCGTAGAAGTTAGTGCATGTATGTTTTTAGCCTCTGAGGTTTTTAGTTTTTCATTGTTAACTTGGTCTTGTAGATTGAGTGTGAACCAGAATATTTGATGCCTGACTTTGGATCGAATCCTGACATTGATGAGAAGCCGCCAATGTCTTTGAGTGAGTGCCTTGAGAAGGTGAAACCTTTCATAGTAGCTTATGAAGGAATCAAGGATCAAGAAGAATGGCAGGTAAACATGTTCAAAATATGCGAATTTTTTTAATGCATTCCCGCAATATTTATGTTTTGTTTGATCACTTAACTTTCTGCAGGAAGCAATTGATGAAGTGATGGCACAAGCACCCCTTATGAAAGAGATTGTTGATCACTACAGTGGTCCTGATCGAGTAACTGCTAAGACACAAAACAAGGAACTCGATAGAATTGCTACAACAGTTCCTCAAAGTGCACCAGATTCTGTGAAACGATTTGCAGATCGTGCTGCTCTTAGTCTTAAGGTTTGTTTTCTGTAAACAACCATCACTCTCTTTCATTGGATATATCTTAAGAGGTATTTAATGTTCCTCTCTGAATCATTGGCAATGCAGAGTAATCCTGGTTGGGGATATGACAAGAAGTACCAGTTCATGGACAAGCTCGTTTTAGAGGTGTCACAGAACTACAAATAGAGTTTCAAGCCATTTGTTTCAGAGCTTCATTGCTGCATTTGAGTTTAAAACGGTACCCATTTCTACAGAAAAAGTACTCAAGGAGTGGATACGTTTTCAGGGTTTCGGTAATAACGGCACTATTCTTTGGATCATTGTATCTCAATTGTATCTCAAAGAGGTTATGCTTTGTCCTTTTTTCTGTAATGGGGATTTAAGGTTTAAGCCTGTCCTTGGATCTGGTTCTTGGCTCTTTTAGCGTTCCGGTGACTAGTACATGCGTTAAACCTAACAGAAAAGGAGCATTAGAAATCTCAATGTTTGAACAACTATGTGAAATACGGTCACTTATGATAGATAACTGCAGCTAATGATCTGAGATGCTTTGTGATACTCAGTCTCTTAAGAATTAACACGAAACAAATGTTGCTTTGTCTGACTTCTACTTCCACATATCTTAACTAATAGAGTTGAATTGTACTCTCTTTTTAAAGAATACCCCGATTAACACTCTTCTCCTAAAAACGAAAATCTTAGTAATCATGACCTTTTAGATATAATTTAAGATTGTAAAATTATGTGGCTAAATAAAAAGATTGTAAAACATAAATTATATAAATATTTTTTATGAATAAAATTAATAAAATTATATGTTAAAATAATTGTTATACATTTGAAATTTTATATTTAATTGTAGATATTCATATTTTTTTATAAAGTCAGAGCGGAACGGATATCCGACTTCAATTTTTTTAAGTATTTATGATTTTTTTTTATTTTAACTGATATTGATTTTTAATATTTGTTTTGTTCAAAATATTTACGGATATTCGATTTTTCGCATTGAATCGTGACGAATAATGAATCAAATCAAATTAAAAAAAAAAAATATCGAGGTCAGTGCCATCTTATACTTCAGATAATATTTAGGTTATATTGTAACAACTTCTAAGCTTATATATATTAAAGTCAACATAAATTTGAGCTTACCTATACTTGCAGGGACATATTTTCATATTTGCATCATTACATTTTCAGAAAAAATCAAAGATAAGTCCTCATCATTGCCATTATAGTCCTATGTTACTACCATCGCGATGGGCCTTCTCTTATGCAATTACGGTATTACCTTGTGATGATGGACCAAGATAGATAGGTTAAAGCAGTCCCAGCTCTGATTCGGCCCGTACTACTCTATTTATTTTCCTGATTCAGAACTAAGCCGAGATTAATTCAAAGGTTGCTTTATCCGAGTTCAATTACCACATTCAGTAATATGTATATCTAACTACATACATATGTACATAGTTGTCCACCTAACATCGATATATTAGTAGCGAGTAGCTTTAGAATATCGTGGATGATTATAGTCAAAGTAATTTAAAAAAAAAAAGTCAAAGATAGTTTATTCATTTTCTACATTTTTGCTTAGATATATGGAGTTTGTATGGTTCTCCTACATATTTAAAAGATATAACGGTTACATCCATTAGCATAATTGAATTTTATTTTACTATTCAAGAATAAAAATATTCTGAACATGTTGAAACACTACAAGAAAACAAGCTCATTCAAGGGCCAAAATCGTCGGTATGTCTTCGGAATAAACGTATTCCGACAACATACCGAGAAAATATGTCTTCGGAAAAAACTCCTCGGAATTCCCTCGGAATTTTCTGACGGAATTCCGAGGAAACAAAATTCCGAGGAAACTGTGAGGACCACAATTCGTCGGAAAAGTCCTCGGAATATACCGAGGAAGTTATCCCTCGGTTAGTTCCGAGGAAGCCTTCCCTCGGAAAATTCTGAGGAAGCAGTCCCTCGGAAAATTCCGAGGAACTTGTCCCTCGGAATATACCGAGGAACTTGTCCCTCGGAAAATTCCGAGGAAGCCATCCCTCGGAATATACCGAGGAACAGTGTCCCTCGGAATATACCGAGGAAGTGCTCCCTCGGAATATCCCAAAAGAATATTTTTTTAAAAAAATTAAATTTTTGAAATTTAAATTCAAAAATATAAAATTAAAATTAAAATTGAAAACATATTATATAAAATTCAAAGTCGTACAAATAAAAATAAAACATTCAGAGTTTTTGAAAAAAAAAACTACGGGTTTTGGGAATTCGGGTCTGGCATGCTCGGGAACACCTCGTTCGGGTGCAACCTCCTCATCATCTCCATCATTTGCTCGTTCAGCTTCCTCTGTGCCTCAAAGCCCGCCTGTTGAGTCGCCATCTGGGTCTCCAACGCAGATATGCGATCATCTTTGTCCTGCAACTGACCCATAAGTACTTCTGGATCAACAAATGGCGGTGGTGCAGCAGAAGACGGAACCGACCGGGACCGACGACCAAACCGAACAAACGTCCCTTCTTCTTTGGAACCGGCTGAAATAGAAAAGTGCCAAATTTAAATAATAGAAAAGATGAATTGAACTTTAAAAAAAGAACTTACCGATTCAACGATTTCGTTGATCCGAACCCGAGGCAAGTAGGTCGAACCCGTCGAATCGTCATCCTCGGTTTGAAGTTGAGACACTTCGTCTTCCAGCTGAGTGTCGATAAGGGTGACCACATCCTTCACAACACCATCATCAATCTGGCCGGTCTTCTTGTTGGTATATGCCCTCTTCATTAGGGCGAGATCATCAACCGGCTCGCCCTCATTTTCTTCCGCCTTGAAAAAAAACATAAATTAAACAAACATTAGTAATTAGAAGAAATGCACAAAAATAAAATTAAAAAACTTAAATAATAGAATAAAAAGCGACTAGCTTACCATGCGATCCCCAGAGTGGCAATAGATTGAGCACCCAAGTTATGCTTGAAGATGCCCTTCCCTTTACGGTCGCTCATGCGGTTGGTGGAGTTGGTGGAAGAAGTTTGTTTCGTCTCATCCTTACTCCAATGCACACCCAACTCCTGCCAGACCGTGGGGTTCATCGACTTTGGGACCTTTTAATAAAAAAAAAGTTGTTAAATAAATAAAAAAATATTTTAGTAAATTAAAATATTTTGTAATGAAAACCAACCTTGTTTATTTCCCACTTCTTCTTCCACTCGTGGATCTGCTTCCCATAGTTCTCCATAACTTTATGGACGAAGTAGTGATAGATATACAAGGTTTCATCGGCATTCCAGTTGAATTCTTGCTGAAAATAAAACACTATTAGTAGAAATTTTTTATTAAAGATTAAAAATATAAGTAAAAAATTAGAATACTTACCGCAAACTGTTGAAACCACAGATGCTGCTTGTCGGCAGGGAAGTCGGTGAAAGTCGGATGTCCCTTGTCGAGGGCCGAGTACATCATACGGTTGATCCATGCGCTGATCCCGTTCGAGGATCGGTTGAACCTAATAAAAAGAAGGATATGGAGTGAGATAGGGAAGCTGGTCACGACCGGGCTGTCGAACAAACTCCGCAACTCTCATCACTCCCGGAGGACCCTCAGGAGCAGGAGCAGGAGCGGGTGCATAGGAGCATGAGAGGGAAATGGAGAGGGAGATGTATGGTAGGAGCTGTGAGGCGATACGGAACCCTGAATGGAGTGGCTTCCCGTACCACCACGACTACGACGCTGTCGAGGTCGGCTCTGATCATCATAAGACTTGTATATATATATATATATATATATATATTTTTTAAAAAAAAATCTCAAATAATAGTTTTTAATCACAAAAGATGTTTTATAGATATTAAAAATGTTTATTTTTTTTAATAATTACAAAAAGAGTTTAATATTTTTTTAAAAAATTGTTACTATACATGATTTATATATATAATTACAAAAATAGTTTAATAATTACAAAAATAGTTTAATAATTACAAAAATAATTTTAATATATAAAATTATATTTTTTTATAAATTGTTATTATACATGATTTATACATATATATGTATAAAATTATTAAAATTTTTAGAAATTGTTATTATACATGATTTATATATATATGTATAAAAAATTATAAATCGTTTATAAATATAGAAAAAGCTTTATAAATATTTTTAAAATTTTTTAAAAACGTTTTATTATACATAGGTTATTACTGGAAACTTGAAAAACGTTTTTAAAAATCAAAAAACGTTTTTAAAAATAGAAAAACGTTTTTAAAAATCAAAAAACGTTTTAAAAATACAAAACTAATTCCAAAAAAAACTAAAACAACAATCAAAACAACAATCCTAACTTAAACTATCCATTCAATCCTAAACTATCCATCAAACAACCTATAATCCGAAAATCTAATCTCACAAACCCTAAGAAATTGAAAAATACAAGGTTTACATATTGGTGGAGTAGAGATGTGGGGTTGGGTAGTCGGAATCGCCGGCGAGAGTTGAGAGAGATCGGAGAGAAATGAGAGAGATGAGAGAAATGAGAGATGCGGCGGAGAAGAAGAAGAAGAAGTGTTGTGTTATGTATTTAAGAATTCCGACGGACACGGGGTCGTCGGAATTCCGTCGGAATAATTAACTTAGGGTTCGCAAAAATTTTCACGCGGATTGGTTTTCCCGGGTAAGAAAATTCCGACGGACATTAACTTCCTCGGAATTTAGGAACTAGGGATTGGGGTCTGAAAAAATCCTGTTCCTCGGAATTTCTCGGAAAATTCTGAGGAACTAGGGATTGGGGTCTGAAAAACTCATGTTCCTCGGAATTTTCCGAGGAAATTCTGAGGAACAGGGGTTTGGAGTTTCAAAACCTCGATTTTTTTGGCCGTATTTCATTTTTATATAAATGTAATGCATACCATTGAAGATTCTTTGTATAGATGATCATAAACCATGAAATAACAAAATTTCAAAAATAATTGTAAGTATTACCTTTAACGTTTATTAAAGTGTATAAGTGTTTCTCTTATGTTGTGTGGTTTTCATTCATGCAATCGTAAAATTGTTTGTTATCGTCTAAAACACCAAATTTTAAATTCATAATCTGGTTAAGACACTTAATGAAGGTTATATACGTGTTAATCAATCCGCAAAACGTTGTTTTCGGTTAAAAACCTCTTGTTCCTCGGAATTTCCTCGGAATTTTCTGAGGAAATTCTGAGGAAATCCTGAAAATTGTTACCTTCCTCGGAATTTCCCGAAATTCCGAGGAACTAGGGATTGGGGTCTGAAAAACTCATGTTCCTCGGAATTTTCCGAGGAAATTCCGAGGAATAGGGGTTTCAAAACCTCAATTTTTTTTTTGTTGTATTTTATTTTTTATAGAAATGTAATGCATACCATTGAAGATTCTTTGTATAGATGATCATAAACCATGAAATAACAAAATTTCAAAAATAATTGTAAGTATTCCCTTTAACGTTTATTAAAGTGTATAAGTGTTTCTCTTATGTTGTGTTGTTTTCATTCATGCAATCGTAAAATTGTTTGTTATCGTCTAAACACCAAATTTTAAATTCATAATCTGGTTAAGACACTTAATGAAGGTTATATACGTGTTAATCAATCCGCAAAACGTTGTTATCGGTTAAAAACCTCTTGTTCCTCGGAATTTCCTTGGAATTTTCTGAGGAAATCCTGAAAATTGTTACATTCCTCGGAATTTCCTCGGTATTTCTATAAAAAAAAAGAAGCTAGTCTGTTTCCGAGTCATCATAACCAGATGAATCTGAATCTGGATCTTGGTGAAACTCTCCAATAACTGGTTCATTCTCTGCCGTGAACGACGGCTTCCTCTGCGAAGTCGGTTAAATCGACTACAAGGTCACCTTCAGCTACATCTTCTGTAGCACTTAAGTTTCCGGATGTGATTGGTTGTAGTGGGTCTTCGAGCTCAGAACTTCCCTGAACTCGGCCTCTCGGGTTGAGTCTTGTAACAGTAACCCATGGATCATCTCTGTTCCTTACCCGGGGGTACTTTATATAACAAACCTGTAACATTTAAAAAATATTAATAAAAGTATAAATTATGATCAATCATTCTGAATAATTAACATTTACTTACCTGATCGGCCTGAGAAGCAAGAATAAAAGGATCATAATATTGCAACTTTCGCCTCGAATGTACTGATGTAACACCAAATGCATCTGTTCTCACACCTCGATCTGGAGTGTTGTCGTGCCAATCACAATAGAAAACAATACAGCGCAATCCAAGCATGCCCAAATACTTGATTTCCATAATCTCACGTATGTGTCCGTAGTATACATCATCTCCTGATGCAGAACAAACACCAGCATCATTGGTCGTACGCGAACGTCTCCTCTTTTCAGTTGTGAATGCATATCCTCGAGTACAAAATCTCGGATATGACTTCACAACATAGTTTGGTCCACCCACCATCTCGCGTATCCAATCGTCATATGTTTCACCTCTGGCCAAACCAGCAGACACCTATTAATAGCACATATATAATGAATTAATATAAATATGTGATAAATGATATTTTAATTTGTATAAATATGTGTTAAATGATATTTTAATTTGTTAAGGCACTCACATAAGTAAACATCCATCCAGCAAATTCTCTCTTCTTAATTTCTTCTAGGTCCTCCTCTGTGGCGTATCTATATTCGAACCGCTTTTCTGCCATGAAAATCTTGTACATGTGATGACAATAATGTTTTTAAAAAGGTATAAATGTTAATTTGTTAAAATAAAAATTTGTAAGATAATAAACTTACCTCTCATATTGAAGAACATCTTTGCAATTGGTGAGCAAATATGTTTGCAAATGACTTCGCTCCTGCTCAGTAAGTCGACGGTCCTTTGGTTTTCCGCTAAGTCGTCCAACATCTGTGAAAATATCTGGAACCTTAACATGATATGTTGTCCGTTCGCCTCTATCATCATGCCGAGCAGGTCTTCTGTTTTTGGTCTGAACTCCTGCTGGAAAGTAGTACTCGGCAAAGTTTGATATTTCTTCATTGATCATCTGTGCGACTATAGAACCTTCCACCCTACTTAAATTTTTCACCTTCTTCTTCAAATGGAACATATACCGCTCATACATATACATCCATCTATACTGCACAGGACCACCAAGTTCCAATTCTCTTGCCAGGTGAATAACAAGATGCTCCATAACATCAAAAAATGAGGGAGGAAATATCTTCTCAAGGTTGCACTGAATCACGGCTATGTTAGTCTTCAGATTTTCAATACCTTCAAGAGTCACTGATCTGGTGCATAAATCGCGGAAGAAAACACTTATCCCTGCAATTGCTTCATGAACATTTCGTGGTAATAGTTCCTTGAAGGCAAACGGAAGGAGGCGCTGCATCAACACATGGCAATCGTGACTTTTCAAGCCAATAAACTTTCCTTCCTTTCTGTCGATACAATTACGCAAATTAGATGTGTAACCGTCTGGAAACTCCACATCGTTTGAAATCCAATCAAAGAAGGCATTTTTTCCCTCTGCATCAAGTCGGTATATGGGAAAAAGAGCCCTACCATTCCCATCAACATGAAGTTCTGAACGAGCGCATATATCGACTAAATCCAGTCTTGACTTCAAATTATCCTTTGTTTTAAAATCTTTATTATATATTTCGGGTCGTTTTAGAGTCGTTGTAGGTTCAAGTGAATTTTGGGCAAGAATGGAGCTTTTGAAGCATTTTGGAGCCTAATGAATCATGAAGCTAAAATGGTTTAGTTGGAGTCGATCGACACCAATCCATTGGTGTCGGTAGACACCCTCCTATAGCATGATACTTTCACAATTTTAGAAATCGAAGAAAGCCTCAAATTTTTACTTATTTGGAAAGAACTAAAATTTCTGTTTTAACCTATATAATATATTTTAAATTCATTGTTTAGGCTACACTTTATTTTATTTTAGGGAGCATTGGAGTTACAAGTCCGTATTCTTTGAGAGAAAAGATTTTGAACACTCTTACTTGCTCTTTTTATCTTCTAATGCACATTTTTAAATTATGATTTGGGTTTCACTGATCATGTATGAGTAATCCATATGATTGATTTAGGGTTCTTCAAGGGGGTGATGAATTTTTAGATTGGAAATTTTAGGGTTGTATTTTATTTTTCATCTGGATTGTTCGTAGTCCTAGATTTGGATTGACAAACGGAAATCTAAATCTTAAGAAAAATGGTATATGAAGAAAACATTATTGATTGCAAGAAGTAAACTTAAATGAGTTAAATACTTATCTGCCAAGAGAATTGGTTTAGAGATTTAGGATATTTGAAAAAAAAAAATAGAAAAAAAAATGTCTCCACATTTTTAAAAAGAAAACAAAAAGGTTTGAAATGAAAAAAAAAATATATAAAAAAAAGTATTTGAAAATCTATTTTTAAAAACTTTTATATATTTTATATATATCATATAAAACAATAATAATATCAAATTATTAATTAAAAAAATCTATTTTAAATGAAAATTCAAAAAACTCTGATCTTTTTAAAAGAACCCTTAAAACTTGTAACAATTTTTGTAGGATATACTCAGATCTCGAATTTCTTTAATTTGTTCAAATATTGAATTTCTCAAATCTTGATACAATCATCCCCCTTAGTGAACTTATAAAACCTGATCTTAATGATTAAATTCGGAAAGCGATTTAGAATTCTATGATCTCGACATAGATTATTTATGCGACGAAAGTTGATTGATTTGATTATATCGCTTTGAGTTCTGAAATTGATCTTCATAAACCTTTAGGAATTGTTTGATATATAATTCTGATTTACTTGTGATTTTTTCTGAGTCTAGCGTTCTTTTGTTTGATATATAATTCTGATTTACTTGTGATTTTTTCTGAGTCTAGCGTTCTTCTCCATCGTTAACATTCTCTTATTGTTTTTTATTGCATTACAATTACTAATGTCTAGCTTAATTCGAAAACCAAAAGTTTATTGTATGATCTGATGTCTAGGAAGTCTTCTAGAGGTCTTCGAGGAAGTCTTCTAGAGGTCTTCCAAAAGTCTTCCAGGAAGTCTTCTAGAGGTCTTCCAGAAAGTTTTCTAGAGGTCTTCCAGGAAGTCTTATAAAGATCTTCCAGGAAGTATTCCAGTAGTCTTCCAGTAGTCTTCCAGTAGTCTTCCAGGAGTCTTCCAGAACTCTTCTGAAGTCTTCCAGAAATCTTCCCAGGCCTTTCTAAATATTTTCTTTTTCTCCTTCATACCAAAAAGAAAATATCAGATTCTTAACCAAAGAATACTATCAAAAATAAAAGAGGAATCAAAAAGGTTAAACCTTTAAATTTGTTAATGCCTTTAGAGATTTCACCTACATAAAATGTTGTGTTATCTTCTTCTTCCTTATATCAAAAAGAAAAGGACAAACCTTTAACCATTGAACACTATCACAAACACAAAATAGAAATCAAAAAGTTCATACATTTAACCTTGTTACAGTAAGTTGAATATACAACTTCTTAGAATCTAACATATAAAACACACCAAAAATACATATTCAGAAATTATAGATCTACCTTTAAAGGAATGAAAGATGTGAACCATGTAATGAAAAATCTGCAAAAATAAGATAAATTAGTGAGAATACGTAAGAGAAAAATGAGAAATGAATATAAAGTTAGGTGTTTTCAAGTCTAAAAAGATCAGAGAGAGATTAAAGAGTTTTAGAATGAGAAACATTACATTTTTGTTGCAACCATTTGAGAGGAAGAAAAAGAATGTGTAAATTTTCCTTATATATGGGGAAAAAATTGCAATTAGGTTAAATATTTTCGATACAGAAGACTTCCCAAATTATGAAGTCTTTTGGAAGTCTTCCAAAACCCTATAATCTAATACATGAGAAGACTTGTGGAAGACTTCTGGAAAACTTGTGGAAGACTTCCGGATTACTTGTGGAAGACTTCCGGAAGACTTCCGGAAGACTTGTGGAAGACTTCCAGAAGACTTCGCATTAAGAGGGAAGTCTTCCAGGAAGTCTTCTATCGCATTAAGAGGGAAGTCTTCCAGGAAGTCTTCTAGTACATTATGAAGTCTTCTCGAAGTCTTCCAAAACCCTATAATCAATTAACTAACTAAATAGCAAAAAAAAAAACTTCATTAAACATAAAATCAACTTATAATGTGACTAATATATATAAAAGTAAACACATAAGGTTAAAAAAATTATTTTAAAAAAGTTAAGATTCAAAAATCTAACCCTAAAAGTACAAACAATACTACAATATATATTACCACAACCTAAACCAAAGACTATCATGACTCAATCTATATTCACTCAACTATGTTGAAAATAATTCAATTTTATTATTTTTAAATTTACATCATTTATTAATGTTTATAGTTACATGATTTCAATTTTTTCCTTTTATAGATATTCTTTATAAAAAATTTAAAGTATTTTTAAGATTAAGTGTATGAGAAGACTTACAGGGAAGTCTTCTCAGATAAGAGTTATAGGGAAGTCTTCTTAGGCAAAAATGTTATAATGGTAAAATTGAATGCAGATTTTTTGTTTGCTCATAAAGAGTTTGTTGTATTTTCAATAGCCTTTTAGGTTACTTTTGCATTTGATTGAATTTGGGGTACACCTTTGCATTTATAATCAAGTTTTGAGTCATTTTTTACCCCTTAATTCATTATATAAATAAAAAAATAAATTTAAATTTATTATCATTTTAATTATAGTTATGATTTTAGTAACTATTTTTAAAAGAGAGATTTAAAAGTTTGAGAATATTTTGTTATAATAGATTTAAAACTATCATTTTTTATATTTTATATTTACTTATTTTAGTATTATGATAGATTTTTATGTAATATTTCTATTTATTATATTATATATTTATTTATTCTAATATTAAGATAGATATTTAATGTAATATTTATATTTTTCTATTGTATATTTACTTATTATTTATTTTACTATATATTTATTTACTTATTTTGATATTATGATATATATTGGATGTAATAGTTTTATTTCTTATAATGTATATTTACTTATTCTAATAGTACAATAGATGTTTAATATAATATTTATATTTCTTATATTGTGTATTTACTGATTATTTATTTTTCTTATTTTATATAATATTATGCTAGATGTTTAATATAGTATTTTTATTTATCCTATTGTATATTTACATATTATTTATTTTGCTCTACACTTTTACGATCGATGTGTAATTTAGTTTATTTATTTATTATATTGTATATTTACTTACTTTTTATTTTTTTATATTGTATATTTACTTATTCTAATTTTCTTGCTTTATATTTTTATTTCTTATATTATCTATTTAATTATTATTTATTTTTCTTATACTGTATATTTTATTATATTATTTAATTTTGGTTTTTCTTATATTAAATACTAATATTATGATAAATATTTAATGTAATATATCTATTTCATAATTATATATTTACTTATTATTTATTTTAATATGATATTTTTATTTGTTATATTTTTTATTTATTTATTTATTTTGTATACTTATTTTTTTTCTTATATAAAATGCTAATATACTATAGATGATTAATATGATATTTCTATTTCTAAAATTATATATTTATTTTTTTCTTTATTTTTTCTAATACTATATATTTATTTATTATCTATTTTTTTAATACACTTTGACGTCTTTGTAAAGAATAGTTTTATGATGATAAGGACGTTCTATGGAGCCTCAAAAACTCTCTTTTATTAGTATTATTGTTATAATATTATGATAGATTTTTAATGTAATATTTTTATTTTTCATATTGTATATTTACTTATTATTTATTTTACTATACATTTTTAAGATCGATGTGTAATTTGGTTTATTCATTTATTATATTGTATATTTACTTATTTTTTATTTTTTCTTATATTGTATATTAATTTATTATTATTATTTAATTTTTTTTATAATATTAAAAGCTAATATTACGATAAATATTTAATATAATATATATATTTCTAAATTATATATTTACTTATTGTTTACTTTTTATACTTATTATTTATTTTTAGTTTTTCTTATATCAAATGCTAATATACTATACATGCTTAACGTGATATTACTATTTCTAAGATTATATATTTACTTATTCTTTCTGTTTTTATTTTATTAGTATAGATTATGTTTGTAGAAGTACGGATTTTGTATCTTAATTATTTAAATAGAAACTAAAAGATTATTTGGGATGTCAAATATATTAGTGTTGGAATCTCTATAAGATATGTAATTTGTATTGTTCATTGAAAATATTATTTATTTATTACCGACCAACATATACAGATAGTTTAATATGTTTTATACTATTATATTTTAATGTCCATCTTTATAACTGTCTCATATTTATCAATTCAATTTTATGTTTTTATAGTCAAAATAGAATGATAAATTTTAATTTATATTTTGATGTTCACAATTTTTTGCATGTTTACAGAATAACCCGTAAATTTTATAATCATAAGAATATCAACTTAACTATAAATTCACTCATTGTATAATCAAATCATATAATTTTTACTAATTTTTGATATTTTATTTTCATTTTTTTGTAAATGTTAAAATTTATTTTCTGTTACATTAATTTAAATAAGCATACCCAAATTACAAATCTATGTTATTTCAATATACTTTAGTTTATTTTTAAATATAAATACTGTAACACCAAATTGAATTAGTCATAGTTATATTTTATTTTGTAAAATAATAAATAAAATATTAAAAATTAGATCATTTTATATATAATTTATAAAATATTAAAAATTTGTGAAAATATATTTTTAATATATAAATAATACATATCGATATTTTTACATATGATATTTTTATGTTTGCAGTTTTATGCTGATTCTTCATTAATTATCTAAAACATTTAGATAAGTACTAGACAGCTTACTCATTTTGATTATATCAATAACAAAAAAAAAACTTGATCGATTGTAGACAAATTAAAAGAATGGATTGACCAATTTTAACTATAAGAACATCTTAAATAAAATTAAATAGAGAAATAGTAAATAAGTCGACTATCCTCTTTTTAACCCGTATATATTTATATATCCATAAAATTTTGCATTTATCAAAATAAATATAATTGCCATATATAAATACATGTTGTTTCACAAAAATATAAATATTTTAAATCAATATATCTTACATCAAACTCATAATCTTTCTTGTATGGGTGCTGCGTTGCAAATATTACAGATTTACTTCGGTTTTAAAATCAAACCCAATAGTTAAACCTTCTTATGTATGGACGAATATTTAAGTAGCGAAACCCTGATCAAACACAAAAGATTCAATCTGGTTTTGAGATACGAGCTTGGAAGGACCTTTGGATTTTGACAATTCTTGGGAGGCCACCCCGTCCTAATGTTCCGATAGTCCACCCACATATGACGTGATTTTATTCATGGCCAGCCTAATTAACAGTGTGGAAA